>CAXDIV010000111.1:0-25000 GCA_963989385.1 Ctena decussata | reverse complement strand
GCGCAGATGGCATCCAGAGGGAGATCAAAATAAAGGGGCAGAAGCTGGGTATTGTAGGCAGCTTCAAATACCTTGGAGCAGTTGTCTCAGATGATGGCTCAAAACAGGAGGTTCTCTCAAGGATAGCACAAGCCACTTCAGCTCTTGCCAAGCTGAAACCAATTTGGAGAGATAACAACATATCTCTTGGATCAAAGGTGACACTTATGCGCTCCCTTGTCATTTCCATATTTCTGTATGCCTGTGAATCATGGATCTTGACAGCAGAGTTAGAGAAAAGAACGCAGGCCTTTGAGATGAGATGCTACCGAAGGTTACTGAACATTTCGTACAAGGACCATATAACCAATGAGGAGATTCGCAGGAAGATCCAAGCAGTCATTGGAGAATATGATGAACTCCTGACGCTGGTCAAGAAACGGAAACTAAGATGGTTTGGTCACGTCTCAAGGTCTTCTGGTTTAGCAAAGACAATTCTTCAGGGCACAGTGAAAGGAAAAAGAAGAAGAGGTAGACAGAAGAAGAGGTGGGAAGACAATATCAAAGAGTGGACTGGAATGGATTTTGCCAGCTCAACTAGGGCTGCTGAAGACAGGACAAGGTGGAAAGGGATTGTATTGAAGTCAGCTGTGGTGCCCCAACGACCTAGTAAGGTTATGGGATAGAATAGAATAGAATAGAAATACTTATTCAAAAGTGATTTACAGTAAAAATTTGATCCGTTGCCCTATAATTCTGTCTGAAACCTGCCTGATTATCTTCTATTAAGCAATTGTCTTCTAAAGGCTTATCCCTCTGTAAATATTGCTATCATATAATGAACCAGTTTTATGTAGGACAGATAATATTGACATATTCCATTCAACAGGAAATAGCCCAGTTGATAAGATTTTGTAATACACAATATGTTTATATGTTACGGTTAGAGCTTCTTGGACAAAAGTAACAATGCTTAACTTCTAGGCGAACCATAAATATGAGCCACGGCGCGAAAAAGCCTTTTCACAGCGTTCCTGAATTGACCCATCAAGCTGTGTAGCTATAGAAGCAAGTTTTTTAACTACGGTTGAGAACTTTTGCAGATTCTTTAATCAATGCGGCGGAAAATCGCCAGAGTCGTTACTGAGCGTCTGTGCCGTTTTTTAATCAGATCATGTGGTTTATATTTAGTCAGGGAGAGCCAACCCCGTCAGTAGAAAAAAACAACTTTCCCAAAATTCGATTAACAATTTGAGGGAACTTCCCTTCTATGAATCGTGTACCTGGGAACCATGTTATTTTGACCTGGGTCTTCTTCAAAAATGTCACCCCAAAATATGAAGAAAACCACGCAAAATTAAGAAGGAATATTCATGAAACTTCATTCAAATAACCACAGGTGCTTTTTTTTTTGAATACTTGATAGTTGCTATTTATGCTTAGGTACTTTCTCTTGAATTTCATCCTGACAAAATATCATTCTAGAAATGAAAATTTTAACCACATACAGAATTGTACCAATATCAAGCCACTGTGAAAATATCAACAGGCTTTGGCCGGCGCACAGAGAGCAAGAACTGTAACATGGGAACGTATATTTTGGAGTTATGGTCCACTGAAATGGTAAAAAGATTTTGAGATACATTACGATAATGCCTATGCAAAGTACTATGATTTTAACGAATGTAAAAAGTTAATAATTATCTGATGTAAAATTGTGATTTTTTTTATTTTGCTCAAAACATAGAATGTTGGTACACGTTAGAGATACCTCTTTGAGGCGGTTATAACGAGTCCCGGGGGTACCTCCCTATATAAATCATGGTACAGATGTGCCGCTGGAACAGCCCCCCTTTAAGGTGGACGATCCCGGAAGAACTCTGTTCTTGCTTGTTTAAAAAACAAACAGAGTTATTGTTCATCATCAAATCGACTAACTGTAGAGTATTTACAGTTATAATATACACTTACAATATCTACCGTAAAGATCCTAAGTTTTCGGGCACATAGGTCTGTACAAACAGTGGAAACTGAGATCAGACTGTTCCTTAGGAACCAGAATGATCAAGATCTTCACAGTTTCCATTCCATCTGCGCATTTTTGTCGACATTACTCTGTGGTAGAACCGAATAACAGGAAAATAAATAATAGGGCAAGGACCGACTGTGCTTGCAGCAGGTGCAGAATTTGGGCAGTCTGTTTTGGGGATGTTTTGTACTTAAACATTGTTTTTCTAGGAAACGAAACTGTGAAATGTTTGTTTTTTGTTTTATTCTTTAACATACGATGTAAGTTTTACTAAAATAATATGCATAAGCATGCCCCATCGATTGATGATATTTTTCATGACGTTTTTCATGAAATTCAATTTTATTGCATTTTTTCAAAGAATGTAAAAATATACTTATTAACAAGAAAACTGCATTTTTTGTTATCAGTTTGTTTCAAATATCCTATATTACAGATTATATGATTTGCTGAAATGATAGTGCATTCATGTGCTAGAGATATGAATTTTAATGGAAAATGTGTAAAAAAAGCATGTAGAAATACAAAATATTGTTTATTAGGAAAACAAAACGGTGAAAATTGTTTTTTTCTTACCCAAATGTTTTATAGCTCTTTGGGTTATTTAGACGGTATAATGGTTTGAATGCCCCGCCAATATTTCTATTCAGTATTCGTCTACCGAAAAGGCCTGCTATACATCAATAGATCGCAAAATTCATCATTTCTATACAGTTATAGTACTGGTAAATCAACAAGGTATACAAATTTAGTCCCACTTTCAATGTAATCTGTCTACATTATATCAATTTGTAGTATGACATTCTGTTTTTTCCTTTGAAGTTCTTATAACATTAAATACAATACAAGTGAATACCAATTTAGGCGGGCCTTCATAATAATAATCAAGGAGGCGGGACGAAAATCTGTACAATAACTTCCCGATTAGGAAGTTACAGTACGGTTTATTCTGTCCTACTACAAGTCAGTTAAAAAAAACTCGTAGAAAGAAATAAGTAAATACAACTCGTCTTCGACTCGTTGTAATTTACTTTATGCATAATGTATTTTGAATGTCTGTTTCTGGAAGGAAAATAATAGATTTTATGTTACTGTCTGATTATATCATTAATTCACAACATATCTTTATGGGTAGCAATTTCATATGAATTATAAATGAATAGGTATACTTTTCAGAAAACCCGTATACATAAATAGGGTGGGTTTGAAAAATTCCAGCCGCACACCTGCACCAATATCATGGTCGAGTTACGCCCCCCCGGGGGTAACGAGTACCCATTATCTATGTTTTAGAGCAAAATTAACAGAAAGTAAACCCGTGTTAACCCCAATTTTACTATATAAAAGTTGGGTGTAATTTTACTATATAAAAGTTGGGTGTAAGAGGGTCTACATTACATGGACATGATAGCACGATGTGTTTGTGGCCGCTCTGTAACCCTAGAAACAATCATGATATCAGTATAGCATACAATTGTTAATCAATATTAGACGACATAACACATGAGCTGGAACTCCTTGTATATAATTTTTTTAGCATTGTCTCTTTGAACTACGCAATGAGATGTTTCTGAAGCCGTGTTTATATGCACGAATTTGCACCCTGAATTATGTCTGGTCATTTGAACAGTGATTAAAAATTGCACCCTTTCCAGATGTTGCAACTTATTTGCGCCGGGGGCGGACTGGCGCAGTGGTTAGCGTCGCGGACTACGGACCAAGGGGTCCCTGGTTCGAGACCTGGCCGGATCGCCGTTCATTGTGGCCTTGAGCAATCAAATTTACCCCCTGCTTAGTACTGGTTAAACCAAGGAAGCCGTGGACGTACGACTGACTTGGACAGACTGTGACGAGGCTGGAGATTACGTTGTGCCTTATCTGCTAAGTCCAAGGGACCTAGTCACCAGACCTGACTATTTGGACGAAGCTGTACTAAGGCTTATCCGGAAAATACCAACTTTAATAACTTTGTATCTAGGAATTTTAAATTTCACACTTTTGTTGACCTCCACACAACTAAGAAAAGCTGAAAACTTCAACGTGGTATCTTAAGTAGTTTAAACAGCTATATCTCCTAAACCCAGTGAGATAATTTGTTCAGATTTTACAGAATTGTTTAGACTTACTATTTACTTTCAAATGGCAGAAGAATGAATGTCGAAATCATACACGTTTCAAAAATCGCACTTTCCAGATCAGGCCTATTGTGCATGTGAACGCAAAATGTTTCATTTCTATACATTTTGATCTGCGATTTTGATATAAGACAAGCCTGTTCTATAAGGATCCTGGCGTGTTTAAACCAATATATTGTTTTAAATATCATTACTTATCAAAATTTAAGTCAGCTCACCAGTTGTCAAAATAAATGCACATAAATCAATAGAAGTAGTGTTTTAAGCAATCTTAAGCATACTATCTTAGTTTGTGTGAGTACCGGCGACACCCCCTCTCCCACACATTTTGGTAATTCAAACTTCTTGCAGCCACCTTTTGCGTTGATTAACTTGTCAACTTCACGAATCTTCAGGAAGACTGCTAAGGCTCATCAGCGCAAACCAAGCAAACTCGTTTCACACAGTCAATCAATGTTTACTTGAATGAGGAGGTTCCTCTAACGTCCCAGCTAAATAATAGTCACGAGTGGGGTACTTCTTTTATAGGTAAGGCTGCAACCATGGTGCAGTTGAAAATCTGACCTCCCCATTAAGTGAGACTTAAAATCGAGGCCCCGTGGATACGTATCGCATGGGCTATGGGAGGAGGGACGTCAAACTAAGACCATCGCAATCATTGCTTTATAAGTGAGTTCGGGATTTTCTGATATTATATCATAAAATATGTTTTCAATCATAATTATGAGTGGCCTCTCATTATTTCAATAGACAATTAGTTTACAGTGCTGCTGTCAAATTCGTTGAATTGGTACCGAGATAATATATGTAACAGACGAAAGAGCTCCGGTCCCAACCAACTTAAATTCCAAAGACTTAAAATGGGAAAAGTGGAGACTGGAATTTATTGTTGTATCACTGCATGTGTTTATAAAAGTTTTACAGAAATAGGTCAGTATTAGTCTTCTACCATTCATATGTGCTTTGTCAAAAAAAATGATTTCTTCAGTTGGTTGTCATGCCAACAGAAAGGCTTTAAGTTCTATTACGATATATCTAAAGTAAAAAAAATACTGATATTAATAATGATGGTATTTTTATTGAAATAATCTGAACGTATATAATCGCTAAACTACAAATCAACCAAAATTACTTGCATATCTTCAAGAGCAATTCTAGTTCTGAAAAATGCCGTATTATATTGTTTGCAGCGTTTATTCTGTATTCAATGCTCAATTTGATAAATAAACTTCACTAACAGTATCAATATAATGATAAACAATCCGTACTCCTTGTTAGAAAAGCTCATTCCAATCCGATTTCTATAGAAACCAATCCGTAGTAAACCAGTTTCCAATCCGTAGTAAACACAGATACGTTGAAAACTATCCAAATCATGTATTTTGATAGCAAAATGCAAAAGCAAACAAAGTAAAGGCACAAGTGGCCGCAGCAATCATTCCTTGAATGTTTCCACCTAGAAACGGAGTATAGCTGCTAAATGCGAGCAAATATCAGCCACATTTTTGAGAATGTTATTCGATTCGAATATTTTTGTTTTCCGTGAGCACAACTTTAGGAATTAATATCTCGTATAAGGGTACTGTTTTGCTGGAATTTGCATACGAGTCAACTAGATAATTTGTCCGGACAAATTATTTCGTGACATGAAATAAGTTTGCTTACTTAACTAATGTGTATCCCTTCCATTTCTGAACGTGTAAACAAATATGTTGCTACTCCTTGCCATCTTGAAACCCATACCAATCACGTTTATGTACGGGGCCTACATGACTAATCAGAGCACATACGGGGCGGTTAGACAATAGTGATTTTGATCGTTAGGGATGAAATTTCGAAAGTCACAAACATTGCCAATACAAAGTGTGACGTGACATGTACTGATAAACATTTGTAATTAAGTTTTCATACGATGCTTCTCAACAGGATGCAGTTTTGTTTTAAAGGATGTATTTTACTCTATGAAAGGAAATGTTTGTTATTAAATCTGAATTTAGAGGGATATTAAAGAAAATTAAAATTGTGATTTGTGTTGTTGTTTTTTCTTTAGTATTTGTATGATAAATGTATTATTTTTATTGACAAAATACAAAACATACTTCAATTTATTTAATATCCCACTTAATACACAATTAGTAGCAAACACTTTATTTCATAGGGTTAAATGTATTTACTTTCCAAATCTTTAAAACAAAACCGCATCCTGTTGAGAAGCATGGCATGGAAACTAAGTCAAAACTCTTTTTATCAGTACGCTCTGTATTGGTAATTTTTGCGACTTTCTAATGATCAAACTGCTATATCTTGAAATATCACATTCCGATTCCATTGAAAACAGGAATGCATTTTGAAAAATCATTGTTCTAGACAAATGCAAATTTTCAAAGAAATCCAAACAGTCACCTTTCAGATATATCAAAAATATTACCGGTAGCTTTGGGAATTTTTTTGTTAGGTATATAGTCATATTATCAGTTTATAGTGTCTATAAAGCTATAGAAAAAAACGTACTATAAATACATATAATCAACATATAATATGTTTGTCAAACCCGAAAAAAAAACCGCATTCCGAATGTAGTTTCACATCCGTGTTTACAGTCTAAGACACATCATTGCGTTTCCAGTTTTTGCATGAGACATGTAGACTCCGACAAAGCTGCTTGGAAAATAGTGACATCAGTAGAAATGTTGTTTTACCGTCTTTTTACGGATAAAGGCTTCTGTGATAGTAATTTCTGAATTCCGTTGGACGCCATCTAGTTCTAGTTCTAGTTGAAATATCTTCTGCCAATGAAGGCACACCTCCTTCTGGAGTAGTAGTCCGCAGCACACGTCTTTTACAGTTAAAATGACAGTCTTTTCCCGTCACCCTATTTACACTTTAAGGAGAAACTATTTACATCATCCCTACTGGTTTGTGCTGCGGCCTGTTTTGCGTCTCATTCTCTTACGCTTCGTGACAGTGTGGAGCAATTTCTTATATCTTTCTACATGAAGTGCATGGCACAGCCGTCGTGAATGTCTTTCTATTCTTCTGATGTCTGATCCTGTGAGGTTAAGATCTGCTGCTAACATAGAACAGTCAAGCAGGAGTTGTAGTAGACTGGTGTCAGTCCATTAAATAAAACAAGATCATAAATGAATACATGGAAATGAATATACATATCATACTTTATCACTACATTTCGAAGGATGTTGGATTTAATGGACTGGGGAACTTGCTCAAAGCAAAAAATTGCCTAACGGTATGCACAGTTGAAAGTGTTTATTTATAACTCCTTGAAGCCATGCTAATGGTGTGTGGAAAATCAGATTTATATCTCTGCTGTTGACCCCATTCAATGTTTGTCTGCCGGTGGTCAGTTACAGAATTCTTGTCCAATTCTGAGAGTTACACACAAAGGTTTGAATATCAGCGAGGTTCTGATTCTTTACAAAAACGGTGTAAACCCAGATCACACTGCAGACTGCTCCTGAAGCAGTTTTATAAGGGTCTACATTTTTGCAGTTCTGTCCATGCATTTCTGCATTGGAAAACGAGGTGGATTCTGATACGACTGTTCCTATAAGACGTAGACCCTGATAAGACTGCTCCTTTAGAATGTAGCCCCAGATAAGACTGCTCCTTAAAGATGTAGGATCAGATATGACAGCTACTTAAAGATGTACACCTAAATAAACAACTTTTTAAAGCAGAAGACCCAGATAGGACTGCTCCTTTAGGGTGAAGACTCCGATCAGAGAGCTCTTTTAGAACATAGAATTAGCTCCTTTAGACAATATACTTTATAAGACTGCTCCTTAAGGATGTAGACCCTGATAAGACTGCTCCTTAAGGGTGTAGACCCTGATCTGATAAGACTGCTCCTTGAGGCTGGAGACCCTGATAAGACAGCTCCTTAAGGATGAAGACCCTGACCTGATAAGGCTGCTCCTTAAGGATATAGACCCTGACCTGATAAGACTCTCCTCAATGATGTAGACCTTGACCTGATAAGACTCTGCCTAAGGATTTAGAACCTGACCTGATAAGACTGCTCTTTAAAGACGTAGACCCTGACCCGACAAGACAGCCCCTTAAGGATGTAGACCCTTATAACACTGCTCCTTAAGGATGTAGACCCTGATGAGACAGCTCCTTTAGGCTGGAGATCTTGATAAGACTGCTCCTTAAGGCTGTAGACTCAGACCTGATACGACTGCTCCTTAAAGATTTAGAACCTGACCTGATAAGGCTGCTCTTTAAGGATGTAGACCCTGACCTGATAAGACTGCTTCTTAAGGATGTAGACCCTGACCTGATAAGACTGCTCCTTAAAGTCTCCATAGTCCTATCAGCGGTAAAAATGCCTAAACGCAAATCATTGTAAAAAGCGGTTCAACCTTCAGGTCTGGTAATAAAATGAGGATTAGTGTTCAAATTTTGAGTCATTTAGCTGCCGAAAAGTAGAGAAAACAATTTTTGAAAAATAACAAATAGCTCCACAAAATACAATTTCCTGTTCTGGTTTCCCGTCTAGAAATGCAATATTACCTTAGGCGGAATAGTGTTTGGGACTCCACATCTGTACATTGTATTTTTACCATTTTGTGGAATCGAAAGTAGGTCATTTTAGTTGCCAACTAAAATGACCCAAATAAGGTTTCAAACCCTTTTTATGTGAAACTCAAGCATGTTTTATTTGTTTAAAGTTGGCTTATCACGGTCATTTACAATTACGAAACTACAGTGAGAAGCTTGCAGCGATACCTCATGATAAAATTTTTCATGCTGATAGAGCAACGGGGCCTTTAAGGCTGGAGACACTGATATGACTGCTTTTTAGGATGTTCATCCTGATAAGACTTTTCACTTAGGATGAAGAACCTGATAAGGCTGCTCTTAAAGGATGTAGACCCTGATGCTCCTTAAATAGAATGCAGACTCTAATGAGACTGCTCCTTTCGATATTGACCCTTATTAGATTGCTCCTTTAGGATGTAAACCCAGATAAGACTGCTCCTTTAGGATGATGACCCGATAAGACTGCTCTCTCAGGTTGTAGACCCTGCTGAGAATGCTGCTTTAGGATTTAGACCCTGATAAGACTTTCTCTTTAGGATGAAGACCCTGATAAGATTGCTCTTTAAGGATGTAAACCTTGATGCTTCTTTAGATTGTAGACCCTAATGAGACTGCTAGGATACTGACTTCTTATTAGACTGCTTCTTTAGGATGAAGACCCTGACAAGACTGCTGATTTAAGATGGAGACCCTAATAAAACTGCTCCCTTAGGATGACAACTTTGATTAGACTGCTCCTAAAGGTTGTAGACCCTGATAAGACTGCTGCTTTTGGATGTAGACCCTGATAAGACTGATGCCTTAAGATGTATAAACCTTGATGAAAATAATTATGTTAAATGCTTAAAGGCCCAGTTTTTAAAATGTTTACGGGATTTATTTCTATTCACATTATATTACCAGTTTCAAAACCTGCAGTATAAGCAATAGCCAGAGTTGTAAAACTCCTATTTGTAAACTATTACATATATGACCTGTCTGTGAACTTCTGCTAGAGGTCATATAACTGGTCCCTAGTAAAAGAGTAAAAGAGGGGAAATTGAACTTTGCTGACCTTCCTGAGGGAACCTCTATACTGGGTCCCAAGAAGATACTTCTCCAGGCCCATGTATTTCAGGAATGGGCAAGTAATAAAAGATCTTGGTGAAAGTAATGTTCCGGTTATGTACCTTGCCATACACAAAGCCAGAACCTAAATACATGGGCCGAATGCCAGGCTAGAGTTGTAGTAGCGCTGTTGTGTTATGTGACTCAAGCAAAACGTCCAGTTCAGTACATTCCCGTCTTAAATCCAGTAATATAGGTCTTCTTATATGTTCAAGGGATTCACACTGAAGCACAAAGTGCTCTAGAGTTTCATCTTCCTGTTTACAAAGTAGGCAAACAGGGCTAATCTGGTTTTGATTAAATGAAGATCTGTTCACTTGTAATATGTACGTTCCAGTCACCAGCCTGATCCTGGTGTGTATTCTTGGTACGTCTCTAATTCCACTAGGGTCTTGTATAAGGGTTGATCTCACCCCTGGCTGGTAGCAGTCTAAATTAAGATGATGGAGGCTTGGATATAATGCTGCCCTGGTGATGTTTATGTCCGGATGACTTTCCATGACCCTTCTGTTTGGTGTGACTGCCGCCAGGACGACACTCTTTGATGGTTGCAGTACATATTTCTCCAACTTGCTATTATCTACCGCTGTTGTGACCAGACGTTGCAAAGTGTCCAGACTCGCTGCTCCCAATGCCATGTCGTCAGCCGTCGTAGGGGCCGCGCAGCAGATATCGCCAATATGACTTCCAACACCCATTCTCTGTATTCTGTCAAGTTGGTCGTTCCCGTAGAGTTTATATAAGTCTGTACTCAGAATCCCTCCTTGTCTTACTCCCTGGTGGACCGAGAAGCTACGGGAGGTTGATCCTTCCCACTTTACAACAGACTCCGCTCCACAGTGAAGAGAATGGATAAGGGACCACTCTGCACCTTCCAGTCCTATATGGAAAAGTTTCCTCAGCATACTGTCATGAGACACCACGTCGAAAGCTGCTTTAACATCTAGGAACGCAATGTACAGGGGCTGTTTTCTGTCCTTACTCTCTCTTATAACCTCCTCAAGTATCAGGGAGCAGTTCATTGGTGAGGAATTTTGAGTAAAACCACGTTGGAGCCTATTTTGAACTTTTTCCACTGCCGGTCTCACAACTTCCCTTAAAACAGTTTCAAGAATCTTTGTAATTGTTGGGAGGATTGTAATCCCTCTATAATTCTTCGCTTCTGTATGTGGGCCTTTCTTTTTGTAGACTGGAGTCAACACACCTGTTTTCATACATTCTGTTATAGCGCCCTGCCTGTATAGGCTGTTAATAATATCTGTTGTGGTCTGGAGTAACTCTTGTCCCCCATGTAAGAAATGCTCAGCTGTCACACCATAGATGTCAGCGGCTTTGCCTCTATTCAGTGAAGCGATTGCCCTTTTCACCTGCTCTTGTGTAACTACAGTTGTTTCTCTCTGACCTTTGGAGCACATACCCAAGATTTCACTGACTTCCATCTTCACTAAGTCACTGTGTTTTGTGTCATAGCTTGAGTCATCACTTGGCATGGCGAGACTATCAAAATGCTCCCGAAAACCATCCAGAATCTCATCTTTCGTAGTGTATACTTTATCCCCCACCCTCAGTTCATTCACACACTGTAAAGAACTACATCTTTGCCTTTTTATCATCTTGAACTGTAGGTTAGTCGGGTTCTTTAATATTGCTGTAGATGCTGTTTAATGCTCCTTTGACCTAATACAAGTACTATCTTTCACATGAAGCTAATATTTGGTTGTTAAGAATCAGCTGCTGAATCAGGCGAATCAGTCTAAGTCACGTAATTTGGAGAATCAAAATTAAAAATGGATGTCGGAAATATAACGATATGGGACATTTTACGTAACGTTTTTAAAATGTTGGCAATATGAGTATGCAGCATCAGTTTTCGGTATTGTTTAACGGCTGTTTTCTAAGAAAATATACATTTCAAACCAATTAATAATATACACAATCAATTCTTACGTCATACATATTCACTCTTCTGAATATCGCGTTTCAGTTTTGCACAAGCATGTTTTCCTCGGGTTCTATAAATTTACAGTACATTAGTTGCATGTATTTATAGGCGTACTTTAAATTGCTAGTATGTCTATAAATAAAAATCTTTGCATAACCTACACATAAAAAGAGGGTTATTACAGCAGCTGGTAGCTTTTATATTTTTGACAACATTTTGGAAATTGTGCAGTCATTCAATGTGAACTCTTGAAATTACACGTCGATTTTCTCACTTTTATGGCATGGTTGTTAAGGGTCACTGATGAGAATTTGTTATCCAAAATTGCGCAATATGTAGCTCACCACTAGGTACGCCGACGTCCGTCCATGCGTCTCTGCGTCCGACCACGCTTTCAAACATGAAAAGGCCAATCGCAACCACATCATTGGGGTGGGGGATTGGCTGCAGTAGGTTTTGGGCAAGATTGGATCAGAACTCTGGTTTCCATGGCATCAGATAGCTCTTATAGGTTCACACACGTCACAGGCGTGTTGGCTGTGGTTTAGGTGTCATGCGGCGGTCTACATGCTTGGTGATTGGCCCAGACGCGGTTGATGGCTTTGCTGCGCTCTTTGGTCGTGCGCCGGTGGCTCGGGCGTCAGACTCTATTATGGCCCCTACCTGAAGCTATTCATTTTAGTTGGTAAGGACTGGAGCTATTTCGTCTGTGGCTTAGTCCATCGGGGCTCAACTGATGATGCTTCAGATTTCCAGTGTTGTTGTTTGAGAAATATCTGGGCTAACACAAGTAATCACGTCATTGGTAGGCTTCATTCATTCTCTTCAATCGCCCAGCGTATATTGTATTCAAGCAATCAAACGTTAAACAATAAATATCTTTAAAAGATAAATGTCGACGATATATTTTCTGTTACAATTGTTTTGGAGAAAAAAAAATGAGGGATACGCTTAAGAAAATTATAGAAACGGGAGAATAGCTAAATATTTTATGCATGTCAATCATGCAGCTGAAAAGTAAACATTTGAATAAATTGTGATGTTGATGCTCGATACCGTTTCTTGATTATTGAATCTCACGCAAGAGGTGCGTTTGATGATACTTTTCTTACACAAACACCTAAAAGACGACTCAGGAAGTAATGTGGTTGACAACCACTCCTGACCATGTTTTTTAAACTGTGCAGATTCTAGTGGAGATCCCACTCAGAAGATGTCACGCCCTTACACAGGCGGAGTATAAGACAACAAGAGAAAGAGAAACACCCGGATGTAGGTCAAATTTGATTTGATGTCTTCGACAAACAATACATAATATGACAGTTAATTGAAGCTTCTCCCACCCAGCATCCATACTGACTCTATACCGTATTTAACAACACTAAACCTTTTCTTTACTTGAAAGAAATGAAGAAAAAGAATCGCATTTTCTGATGGCTGAAAAATATGAACTCGATAACTGCTAATTCAATAAACAAACCTTTAACGCCATAAACATGCACTTATGGAACTGAAATAATTAATTGAAAACAGGAAAGTTATAGGCGTTTATTTTTAGCTCACCTGAGCCAAAGGCTCATAGGTGAGCTTATAGTATACCCATGATCCGTCGTCCGTCCGTCCGTCGTCCGTCCGTCCACCTTCTCCTCCAAAACCGCTCAGTCAATCAAAGCCAAATTTTATGTGGAGCCTCCTTGGGTAGGGGGAACGAAAGTCCGTCGTCCGTCCGTCCACCTTCTCCTCCAAAACCGCTCAGTCAATCAAAGCCAAATTTTATGTGGAGCCTCCTTGGGTAGGGGGAACGAAAGTTTGTTCGCGGCCTCTGGGTCACAAGACCAACATGGCCGCCACGCCCATATATGGAAGAAACCCTTCTTCTCCGAAACCAGCGGGCGTATCACCACGAAACTTAGTATGTAGCATCGGGGACTCCTGCCCATCATAATTTGTTCAAATGATGACCCTAGGCTGACCTTGATCTATTGTACGGCAAGGTCAAATTTTGATACAGAAGCTTTTCTATAGGAAAAAGTGAAAACAAAGGATTTTCAGAAATTAATGCAGCCTGTGACCTGAAAGTTGATACATGCAGCCAACTAATAGAGTTTATGAGGGTATGTGAGCATTGAAGGTCAATGTCATTTACATTTCAAAACTGAAACTTGCTTTTGTCAGAAACCACTAGGCTGTTTTTAACCAAATTTGTATGTCAGCTATTAGGTACATGAAAATGAACATTTTTAACATGATGCTGGTCACATGACCAAAATGGCCGCCATGCCCATATATGGTAAAACCCTTCAATAATCTTCTTCTCTGGAACCAGTGAACAGATTTCCACGAAACTTTGTATGTAGCATCTGAGACTTCAGCTCATTATAGTTTCTTCAAATGATGACCCTGGGTTGACCTTGACCTATTTTACGGCAAGGTCAAATTTTGTAACATAGGCTTTTCTATAGGAAAAAGTGGAAACAGTGGATTTTTCAGAAACTATTATAGCCTGTGACCTGAAAGATGGTAGATGCAGACAACTAATCGAGTAAATGAAGGTATATTGGTATTCAAGGTCAATGCCATGATCTTGGCCCAAGGTCATTTGCATATGAAAATTAAAACTTGCTTTTCTCAGAAACCACCGGGCCATTTTTAACCAAATTTTGTATGTAAGATTTTAGGTACATGGAAATGAAAATTTATTAACATAATGCTGGTTACATGACCAATATGGCCGCCATGACCATATATGATAAAAACCCTTTAAAATTTTTCTTTCCCGGAACCAGTGGAACAATTTCAACGAAATTTGGTATGTAGCATCAAGGACTCCGGCCCATCATAGTTTGTGCAAATTATTACAATGGGTTGACCTTGACCTTGACCTATTTTTCGGCAAAGTCAAATTTTGCAACTTAGGCTTCTATAAAGAAAAATGTGGAAATTATTGCAGCCTGTGACCGGAAAATTGGTAGATATACTTAACTGAATTAGTAAATGAAGGTATATAAGGTTCCCTTGACCTTTCTGAACATCATATAGATATCCTAGACCCAGATATCGGGTGAACGTTTAAAGGAGCATTGGTCCTCTGGTTTCATTGACCTAAAACCAAGCTGTCGAACGAATTTGTTTATGATCAGTTTATATAACTACACATTGTTGAAACAGTAAAAATATAAAAATGAGTTCCTTTATGAGTAGTGACAATATATAAAAGAAAGAGGGTAGGCCAGACAGAGCTGTTTCTGATAATCAATCCTCTTCAGTGACCCTGAATGAACTGGCAATGAAAGCCAGAAAATCATACTGTAATTTCAAGCTTCGGCAAAGAAGTCATACAATGACTGATATATATCTAATGAGGTTCAAATCATTTAAGTTCTTTAGAATATCTGAATTTTAACCTATAATATTTTTACTGAATCTCAGAATATTTCTGCTGATCTGAAAGGATCAAAAGTAAAAATAAACTGCACTATGGGCAATGTACGGGGCCTCTTTTAAGGGCTGCTACACGGCACAACACCAGCTTTAGTAACAACAAATGAGATATAAAAATGAGTTCCTTTAAGAGCAGTGAAACATCAAAAGAAAGAGGGTGGGTCAGAAAGATCGGTTTGGGATAATTAATCATCTTCAAAGACCCTGAATGACCTGGCAGCAATGAAAGCCATAATGTCACACTGTAACTTCAAGCTTCAGCTAAGAAATGATACAATGACTGATACAAATCCTACTGAGGTTCAAATAATTTAAACTATTTAGAATATATGAATCTAAACCTATAATATTTTCTGATTTTTTCAAAATATTTCTTCTGATCTCAAAGTACCAAAAGTAAAATATAAACTGCACTATGGACGATGTACGGGGCCGCTTTTTAGGGCTGCCACAAGGCACAACACCAGCTGCAGTGACAACAAATAAAATATAAAAATGAGTTCCTATAAGAGCAGTGAAAACATTAAAAAAAAAGAGGGTGGGCCAGATAGATCTGTTTCGGATAATCAATCCTCTTCAGTGAGCATGAATGAACTGGCAATGAAAGCCAGAAAGTCATACTGTAATTTCAAGCTTCAGCAATGAAGTCATACAATGAATGATATAAATCCTAATGAGGCTAAAATAATTTAAACTGTTTAGAATATATGAATCTATGTTGACTTTAATTCAAGTCAACCGAATGATAAGGTTTAACTGATATATCCGGTGCACATGTCTTTAAGATTTATCCACAGAATATTTTTAACCTTATTCTAGATCCTGAAAAAGACTGCTCTAATTATAAATGTGTGAATAATCCGAAGGCTAGAGAGACAGTTTTAAAATTTATTGATGACAAAAATGCAATAGACACTTTTAGAGATAATAACCCTGAACTTAAAAGATACACTTGAAGAAAAAGAAATCCTCTAAAGCAGGCAAGGTTGGACTACTTTTTGACTTCTGAAAGTATTGTACAATTTGTTAAACACTGTCAGATTGAATCAAGTTATAGGTCTGACCATTCTGCCGTTAGCCTTTGCCTCAGTTTTACAGATTTTGAACATGGAAAGTCATACTGGAAACACAATAACTCACTTTTAACAGACATAGAATACCTTAATATAATGAATAGGAAAATAACTGAAATTAAACAACAATATGCACTGCCAGTATATAATATGGACAAAATAGAAAATATACCTGATAATGAAATACAATTTACAATAAATGATCAGTTATTTTTGGAAACATTGTTAATGGAACTTAGGGGACAGTCAATTTCATATGCCAGTTATAAGAATAAACAAAGAAACACAAGAGAAAAAGAACTAATAAGTGAAATTGCAGATTTAGAAAATAACTTAATCAATGAAAATACAGAACAGATAGATGCTTTAAAAACTGAACTACTGGATTTAAGACAAGAAAAATTGAAAAGACAAATTATAAGATCAAAGGCACAATATATTGATAAAGGAGAAAAGCCAACAAAATATTTATGTGGTCTTGAGAAACATAATTACATCTCGAAAACAATGCATAAACTCGAAAAAGAAGATGGAACAATATTAAATGAACAAAAAGCTATTTTGAAAGAAACCGAATTTTTTATAAACATTTGTACTCTAACAGAGACAGCTCTTTGGATAATGTAGACCTAAATGAATATGTAGGACAAAACAGCATGAATAAATTAACAGAAGACCAAGCAGATAATCTAGAAGGAAAGCTAACATTAACAGAAATATCAGCAACTCTTAAATTAATGAAAAGTGAAAAAAGTCCAGGTCTCAGTGGTTTCTCAGCAGAATTTTTCAAAGTGATTTGGATACATTTAGGAAACCTTGTTCTTAGATCTTTAAATTATGGTTACTTATCAGGGGAACTATCGGTCTCTCAAAAGCAAGGGTTAATAACATGCATACCTAAAGAAAATAAACCCAAACAATATTTAAAAAACTGGCGCCCTTTAACACTCTTAGACACAGTCTATAAAATAGCCTCTGGCACAATTGCAAATAGATTAAAAACAGTGTTAGACTCCATTATTAATAAAGACCAAAAAGGATTTATTAAAGGGCGGTCAATAGTAGAAAATATACGCACTATATATGACATTATGAAATTCACAGATGACCATAACATTCCAGGACTTATATTGCTTATAGATTTTGAAAAGGCTTTTGATTCTCTGTCTTTGAACTTCTTACATAAAGCTCTAGAACACCTTAACTTCGGTGAATCACTCAGGAAATGGATTAGAGTATTTTATAAAAACATAACATCAGCAGTCATACAGTCAGGACACTTATCATCCTTCTTTAGTATTAGTCGTGGATGTCGCCAGGGTGACCCTCTCTCCCCATATCTTTTCATAATCTGTGCAGGATTCTTGGCAACAAAAATAAGAAAAAACAAATTAAAGGCATCAGAGTTAATGATACAGAGTTTCTGATATCACAATTTGCGGATGACACCTCTATCATGTTAGATGGCACAGAAATGTCTCTCAATCAAACACTATCAGAGCTGGAAATATTCTCAAGGATATCTGGTCTAAATGTGAATTTTGATAAGACTCAGCTTGTATGGATAGGTTCTGAAAAATACAGTATAAGGTCAATAAAAACAAAATGGAAACTTTCATGGGGTAAAGACACATTTAAGCTGTTAGGGATTAATTTTAACACTGATTTAGAAAAAATGATACAAGATTATTATGCTTCGAAAATTCAGCAAATAAAAAAAATCATAAATATGTGGAATAAAAGAAGTTTATCACCTGTAGGTAAAATAACTGTTATAAAAACGCTAATAGTACCAGTCTTTAATCTCCTATTTATATCTCTACTAAACCCCAATCCGGTGGTAATTAACACTATTAACGATATCTTATATGACTTTTTGTGGAATAAAAAAGCAAAGATAAAAAAATCTGTTATAGTGAAACAATATTTTGAAGGAGGACTTAAGATGGTAAATTTGCAAGCATTTATTTCTGCATTAAAGGCAACTTGGATAAGAAGCTCGTAATAAATGTTTAACTGCTAAACTTCTTCAACAGGGCTATCGGTATCATAAGCTTAGAAAGGCTTTTTCTAAATTCTATCGCAGACACCATGAATTGGTTTCAAAATTTGATGTCGGATTAAAAATTGTTTTACACCAAGGCCTATCGGAACCAGAATTTTATGGTGACTTAGTATACAAATTCAAAAAGATTAAGGGTAGGACTGATTTTTCTGATCAATTCCGAAAAATAATAATACGTCAAAAACGTATTGGCTATAACTTAAATGTTATGCGACAGTCTGCATGCTTAGTGATTAACCCAATCACGGTTGATAGCTTTGCTGCACTCTTTAATTGCACACCGGGGGATCGGTCGTCAGACTCTATGATGGCCCCGACCTAAAGCTATATATTTTAGTTGGTTGGGACCGGAGCCTTTTTGTCTGTTGCTTGGTCCACCGGGGCTCAACTGGTGACCTTCTTTTGCTTCAGATTTCCAGTGGGGTTGTTTGGCAGGACAGGGATCTCCACCTGTCAGACGGCCCGTTGTATCTGTTGAGTCCTCGTCTTTGCTTTTTCATGGTGTTGAAATTTGATTTATGTGTTTACCGTGATGATTCATTGACGAGTTAGAGGGTTATCATGCGAACCGAACAACCAACTAAATGTTTTGTACCACTTCAGAAACTGAGGGTGAGGTTGGGCCTGTAAAATCGATTTAAGCCCCCCAGTAATTCATTACTGACCGTTCCAAGGCGGTAGTTCTGTTGTGGTTCTTTGTTGCCTGTTTTTGGTGTCAGAGTTTCTGTGATGTTTTACCTTATGTATGTTATTATTATTTTTGGTTCGGTTTGGGTTGCTGAGTGGCCACCTTTTGGGAACAAGCTGCTCACTCGGTTGGTCATATGTTCTCTGTATCTTGATTATTTGTAATCTTAGTTGTTTCCAACTATGGTTTGAGGGCTGGATTTGGATTTTGATTGTTTCAGTTCCTGGTCTTTGCATACTTTTTACTTTTATTGTAAGTAATAGTAAATGGCAAAGTTATATCACTAGTTACATTAGTTTGGAAAAATTAACAGCTTTAGATACTGGATATGTTGAAGAAAAAAATAAAAAATTAAAAAAAAACATTTTTGGCAAGATGTCTTAGTGTCACTATTGAAATTAAAGGAAAACTTAGAGGAAACACAAGAATCTGTTTTAAAAAGCCCTTTATTCTGCAGCCACAATATTACCATTGATGGGGCAAAAATACTTTATAAAGACTGGTATAGTAAAGGAATCAGATTTATAAATGATATGATAAAAGAAAATGGAGACTTCTATAGTCAGCAAGAAATAATAATTAAAACTAAAATAAAAGTAATTTTTTTACAATATTATGGTGTTATAAATTCAATAAAAAAGTATTTACAGAAAATAAAATTAACATTAACTAAAACTGTTGAAAGCCCATTTATACCATGTCATATCCAGCCAATATTGCAACAAAGTACAGGAGCGCAAATAATATACAATATTTTGAATAAAAATGATGAAAATCCAACTGGAGTCAGGTCATGGAACAAAAAATATAACATACAGGATGATGACTGGGAGAAAATTTTCAAGGATCCTTTTTGCATAACAAAATACCCTGCCATTCAATGGTTCCAAACATCAATTAATCATAATATTCTTGTGACAAATAGTCTGCTTTACAAAATGAAGTTAAAAAATGATCCGTTGTGCTACTATTGTCATCAGCATGAAGAAACTATAACACATTTGTTTTGGCAATGCAACCAAACATATCAGTTCTTAAATGATTTGTTACAGTGGCTTAAATCATACAATATACATTGTGAAATATCAGAGGAATTTTTTATCCTTGGTTTAGCGAAAAATACTATACCAGAAATCTTAAGATTTATAATATTATATGCCAAATATTACATATATATCACTCGTTGCAATCAACAAATTTTACTTTTAGATGTATTTAAGAGAAAATTGCTCCTGATGTATAAGATACATATGGAAATTTCCATATCAAACTATAAACTGGTAGAATTCCATAAAGATTGGAGGCCATACCAATTACTGATAGATAGTATAGTCTAACTAGTTTAATTTTCAAAGGAGTCACATTTAGACAAGGATATCAGAGAAGAATTTAATAAGAACTATTCTTATAAACATTTCAAATACTGAAAACAACCCAAAAACATTAAAACAGAAAAATAAGTTCTTTTTTCAATGCCAGGTCAGAAACAAGGGAGATACAGAAATTTCCTCCTTCCCCTCTTTTTTTAATTTTTTTTTTGTATTTTCTTTTCCCTATAAAGGAAGAATATTTTCTTTTGTAAAAGTGAGAAAGGTATAAGGGCAAAAGTTGTACTTGAAATCTGTAATAATGTAATGGTTTATATACATCCACTGTGTAACCCTCCTCAAAGATTGCCCGGGTCTTTGAGGACCTTCTCTGTAACGGGAAATGAAAATAAAAAAATATTTTCACACAAAAAAAAAAAGATTTATCCACACAAATGTAATATCACAATATCGTTTCGGCGCCGTCAAATTAACTCTGTCTTTCATTTCTCTGTGGTGGGTCTTGATTTGAAGTCCCACATTTTTTCTGTCCCGTAATTAGGTCTTACATGTGTGACATTCCGATAAAGAATTCTCTCAATGTTTGCGATGTGCCATTTTGTTTGACAACCGTGTAAATTTTGTCCTGCCAATTTTGTAATATCTTTCTGATACTTTAAGACTAAGGCTTTTTGACCAAATGAATATTTCCTTTATGTTTTTGCCTAATTTTGTTAGCATGAAACCTGATCTTTGTTTTTTGCGCTCTGTAAAAAATGCCGTAAAAATGCATTTTTGCATTATTTAACTTTTAAATTTCTCGGTACTTTATATTTCTGCTGTTCTGGAATTTTGGTTCTCAATTCGTGGTACATGAGAAGCATGCTCGGAGAATGATTTATTGTCCCATGTTTCGTACTTCTGTAATGAAGTAAAAACGTTTGCAGCTCATTTTTTCAGTTTTTGCCTTCCGCTATGGCTGTTCTAATGCATTTCTTGAGTGATTTGTTGAACTTTTCAACAAGGTCATTTTATCGTGCTAAGTATGGCATCAAACGAAAATGTCTATTGCCGTTTTCATTGAAGAAATCACTCATCTCGGAACTGACAAAATTTGCCGCATTATCTGTTTTTATGACAACTGGATTCCCCATGATTCCAAACCATTTTCTCAATTGATTGATTATTGATTCACTCGTGATAGACTGCAAAATTTTACCATCGGAAATCGTAAATAATAATCTACTACGGCGAGCAAGTAGTACCTAATTTGGAACGGACCCGTTGATGTCCACTGATAGTTCACGCCATGGTCCATCGGGTAACTTTGTCATCACGACAGGAGGTTCATTCGGTTGATTTCCCCGTGATCGGTACAGTCTTGACATCGATGCAGGGGGCTATGCTGTCTGGACATTGGTTTCTGCCACATATTCAATGCACTTGACTGTGTCTCCTTTCGTTGGTGCATATGCCATGAGGTCAGATTCCCATCGTGCGCGTAAACAGACGCTAGCCCAGGGGTCGGGTCGCTTGTAGGTGGGGAACTCTTCCAATCACTTGGGACAGTCTCTTGGTGTCAGTTCTGCGCGGGGTGGCGAATACTTGTAACGTTTTTACATTATTTAACTCGTAACGATATAATGTTCTCAAATATCGATTCAACTGTTATATTCGTTGCTGTTTTATGATGTATATAGTTTTTCATGTTGTATATAGTCTCTTATAATTCTGTATAGAACGGTCTAGTGTAATGTATATTCGCCTGTATCGTTATATTGTGATTCTACACTAGAATGAGGCGTCAATAGACTATTAAACTGCTACGTGCAGACTAAGTCATTTATGTTATTTGTGATAATCTGAAGCGTAATATGAATTACTTGAAATTGCAGACCGATGGTGTGTGTCAGGAACTACCTTGGTGGGCCCCTTTGCCAATCAGAAAGCTTCCTGACTCATGCCATCTGTACTGCAGTTTCTTTTATTTTCCTTTAATCTTAACATATTTCTTTAGTTCGGATTAATGTATACGGTAATATTGCAGCCTCCATTAAGAATAATCCTAATTCATTTTAATGGTCTTAAAAAATTCTGTATTAATCATTTATATTTTAGATCTCGGTGTATTATGGTGACTGCTTGCTGACGATGTGTGCCAGCAACGAACTAGATGGCAACTCGGACGATCAGACAATTTGCTGACACACAATTTCAGTCTGCGGTCTCACCTGCGTCAACACACATACTAGTATAATGCATTGATCCTTTGTTTTTGATATATTGTATGTGGTACGACTGGCTATTCGTGTATATATTCTAGGATATTTGTAAACTGTGAAAGTCTCTTGTAATTCTTAATAGAATGGTTCGATTTTTTTTGTGTATCTAAAAGAGACTCAATTAAACTAATATATATACTACCGCTATTAGGTCACTGTATCACCACGTGGTATGCAATGGCCCGGTATCTTGTAAAGCTAACGGAGTTGGAAACCAGTTGGGGGCATGGTGATACAGTGACCTATTAGCCATAGTATACTCGGTAATCAAAGTAAAAAGTATGCAAAGATTAGGAACTGTAGCAATCAGAATCCAAATGCAGCCCTCAAAACCAAAACGGGAAATAACTAATATTACAAATAGCCAAAATACAAGAGAACATATGGTCAACCGAGTGAGCAGCTATTTCATAAAGGTGGCCACTCAGCAACCGAAACCGATCTAAAAATAATATAAACACACGTAAGGTGAACGTCACCGAAACTCTGACATCAAAAACAGGCAATAGAGAACCACAACAAAACTACCGCCTTGGAACGGTCAGTAATGAATTACTGGGGGGGGGGGGGGGGGGGGGCTTAAAGTAGTTTTGGTCTATAAAAAATTCTGGTGAGGTACTTAGTAAACTGAAGTCAAGAGGGTTCCGTGCGACTAGTTTGTCCACTTATGATTTTTCTACTCTTTATACCACATTGCCCCATAATTTAATAAAGGAAAAACTTGTTGATTTGATTGAGAGGGCCTTCAAAAAGTTCTCCAAAAATGAAGATACCCTTTATATTGCCTGTAACGATAAGAAAGCGTTTTTCACTTCTACTGACCGTAAAATATATAGAGGATATAGTCTTTGGTCATGTCAGAATGTATGTGACGCCTTATCATATCTCTTAGATAATATTTACATCAGATTTGGTAATAAGTTATACAGACAAATTGTTGGTATTCCGATGGGTACAAATTGTGCTCCTCTTGTGGCCGATTTGTTTTTATTTTGTTATGAAAGAGATTTCATGAATTCTCTTTCTGTTGATAATCAAGCTGATATCATTGAGGCATTTAACTCAACCTCTAGATATTTAGACGATCTTCTGAATATTGATAATCCTTATTTTGAAAGCATGGTTAACCAAATTTACCCACCTGAACTTAAATTGAATAAAACTAATACTTCAGATACCGAGGCCCCCTTTTTGGATTTACATCTATCTATTTCTAACGGTTTTGTATCTTCTAAAATTTATGATAAACGTGATGACTTTGACTTTGATGTAGTTAATTTTCCATTTTTGGATGGTGACGTTCCACGTCGTCCCTCTTATGGAGTGTATATTTCTCAACTTATAAGATTTGCTAGAGTGTGTAATCATGTAGATGACTTTAATGCTCGTAATAAATGTTTAACTGCTAAACTTCTTCAACAGGGCTATCGGTATCATAAGCTTAGAAAGGCTTTTTCTAAATTCTATCGCAGACACCATGAATTGGTTTCGAAATTTGATGTCGGATTAAAATTTCTTTTACACCAAGGCCTATCGGAACCAGAATTTTATGGTGACTTAGTATACAAATTCAAAAAGATTAAGGGTAGGACTGATTTTTCTGATCAATTCCGAAAAATAATAATACGTCACAAACGTATTGGCTATAATTTAAATGTTATGCGACAGTCTGCATGCTTAGTGATTAACCCAATCACGGTTGATAGCTTTGCTGCACTCTTTAATTGCACACCGGGGGATCGGTCGTCAGACTCTATGATGGCCCCAACCTAAAGCTATATATTTTAGTTGGTTGGGACCGGAGCCTTTTTGTCTGTTGCTTGGTCCACCGGGGCTCAACTGGTGACCTTCTTTTGCTTCAGATTTCCAGTGGGGTTGTTTGGCAGGACAGGGATCTCCACCTGTCAGACGGCCCGTTGTATCTGTTGAGTCCTCGTCTTTGCTTCTTCATGGTGTTGAAATTTGATTTATGTGTTTACCGTGATGATTCATTGACGAGTTAGAGGGTTATCATGCGAACCGAACAACCAACTAAATGTTTTGTACCACTTCAGAAACTGAGGGTGAGGTTGGGCCTGTAAAATCGATTTAAGCCCCCCAGTAATTCTTTACTGACCGTTCCAAGGCGGTAGTTCTGTTGTGGTTCTTTGTTGCCTGTTTTTGGTGTTTTGGTGTCAGAGTTTCTGTGATGTTTTACCTTATGTATGTTATTATTATTTTTGGTTCGGTTTGGCTTGCTGAGTGGCCACCTTTTGGGAACAAGCTGCTCACTCGGTTGGCCATATGTTCTCTGTATCTTGATTATTTGTAATCTTAGTTGTTTCCAACTATGGTTTGAGGGCTGGATTTGGATTTTGATTGTTTCAGTTCCTGGTCTTTGCATACT
>CAXDIV010000110.1:0-69261 GCA_963989385.1 Ctena decussata | reverse complement strand
TGCAAAATCACGTTGTTGGTTTTCTCGTGTCGCAGCTCATATACTCGGTCAAAAAAGTAACGATACCAACTATCGGCCATTTTTTTCAAGGAACCAAGTGCATATTGGAATTGATTGAGGCTCATGTATGTTTGGGGAGACGCCAAAGAACAAAATGCTCAGAAAATTGTCAACTCATACTTTTCTACATTAGAGTTATCTGGTAATATTGGATAGGAGTCAATTGGAATGCATCTCATTTCTGCGCACGCGCAGGAATAAATTTTCTATTGCACAGAAAAGTTCATAATGCAGGAATTACTAAAAACACTTAAAATGTCTAATGTTTTATACTGAGGCTTTACAGGCGATGTTTAAATTCTTCAAATTCTCAGATTATCTCCCTTTTCATTAAAAATAAAGCGATTTTCAAGGCGTCATTATTCTGTACCTGTCGGTCTTTATTCAAAGTTTCTTCATAAACATTTTTGTTATGTCATTTTTTTTTCATAGCATAATGACAAAATTGGAAGAATTGATACACGGCCGCTAGCCATTTCGTTTCTGATTTCCTATGGAAATCTTACTGAAAGTGGCATCTAACCAGTCTTTGAAGGAATCATAGTAGCCTGACTTGTGGTTCAAATTATCGCATCAAAAGCGGTCAAATGTCAATTTATTTGGCATGTAGCCTTACAAAAGGCCTTGCTCTAGTGTTCGGAGCGCAGACTTTGGGAAATCATTATTCACAAACCAATTTTAAAACTTTGAACTTTAGCAATTTTAATGATGTTATTCTGTGAAAATGAAAAATTACCCCTTGCATATTCAAACGACCCTTGTAGCATGTGTAGTCTTAGAAAACCAAAACAAATAAGTTTGTTCAATAGGCAAATGGACACTGTTTTGAAAATAGTAAACTGTATATGTTCTTAATTTCTGCAATTGCCATAGCAACAGAAGGAATTTCATGTATAGGAACTTTTTTGACCTAGTATATATTTAGTCATTGTTCATCGCTGTTCCCAGTTTACCTTCACTCCATAAGTAGCAGCAGTAATCATTTACCATAGCTCCAGAGGAGATGAGACTAAAATTGAGACGCGACACGACAAAACCAACAAAGTGGTTGTGCGCCCAGCGCAGACTCAGATCAGCCTGAGCATCCGCCGAGTCTGATCAGACGATTTGCTAAGCGCTCAATGGGTAGTTAAGAGTCTAAGCTACCTCCATGCGGACAGCGAAGACTCTGATCAGACTGGGCGGATGCCCAGGCTGGTCTGAGTCTGCGCTGGTCGCACAACCACTTTGTTGGTTTTGTCGTGTCGCGGCTCAATTATGTGTTGAGGTTGGTGGGGTGGGTGATTTTAGGATGCTTTTCTTTCGGCAGTGTGATCCCATCATTTAAACTGCAATGGCGAGGTTATGAGAATGTAAAGCAAAAGCATGCTTAATGATTGCCACACCACGTTTTATTATCCCCTCACACCACGAAGTGGTGAGGGGATATAGGTTTTGTCCCATACGTAAGTACGTACGTACGTACGTATGTTCACCTTTTGTCATCGCTCTAGCACTTACATTTCTCAACGGATTTTAAAATAACTTCACACAAGTGTAGGGCATGACAATATCTCGAGCAAGTTCGACTTTCAGGGTGCTGCGCCCAAGGTCAAGGTCACTGTGGCTATTTTTAGAAAAACTTTGTCAGCGCTCTAGCGCCTACATTTCTCAATGGATTTTAAAATTACTTCAAACAAATGTAAAGCATGACAATATCTCGAGCAATTTCGACTTTCAGGGTGCTGCGCCCAAGGTCAAGGTCACTGTGGCTATTTTTAGAAAAACTTTGTCATCGCTCTAGCGCCTACATTTCTCCACGAATTTTGAAATAACTTCACATAAACATAGGGCATGACAATATCTCAAGTAAGTTCGACTTTCAGGGTGCTGCGCCCAAGATCAAGGTCACTGTGGCTATTTTTAGAAAAACTTGGTCATCGCTCTAGCGCCTACATTTCTCAACGGATTTTGAAATAACTTCACACAAATGTAGGGCATGACAATATCTTGAGCAAGTTTGACTTTTAGGGTGCTGCGCGCAAGGTCAAGGTCACTGTGGCTATTTTTAGAAAAACTTTGTCATCGCTCTAGCGCTTACATTTCTCAATGGATTTTAAAATAACTTCACACAAACGTAGGGCATGACAATATCTCGAGCAAGTTCGACTTTCAGGGTGCTGCGCCCAAGGTCAAGGTCACTGTGGCTATTTTTAGAAAAACTTTGTCATAGCTCTAGCGCCTTCATTTCTCAACGGATATTGAAATTACTTCATACAAATGTAGGGCATGACAATATCTTGAGCAAGTTCGACTTTCAGGGTGCTGCGCGCAAGGTCAAGGTCACTGTGGTTATTTTTAGCAAAACTTTGTCATCGCTCTAGGGCCTACATTTCTCAACGGATTTTAAAGTAACTTCACACAAATGTAGGGCATGACAATATCTCGAGTAAGTTCGACTTTAAGGGTGCTGCGCCCAAGATCAAGGTCACTGTGGCTATTTTTAGAAAAACTTTGTCATCGCTCTAGCGCCTACATTTCTCAACGGATTTTAAAGTAACTTCACACAAATGTAGGGCAAGACAATATCTCGAGCAAGTTCGCTTTTCAGGGTTCTGCGCCCAAGGTCAAGGTCACTGTTGCTATTTTTAGAAAAACTTTGTCAGCGCTCTAGTGCCTATATTTCTCAATGGATTTTGAAATAACTTCACACAAATGTAGGGCATGACAATATCTCGAGCAATTTCGACTTTCAGGGTGCTGCACTTAAAAGGTCAAGGTCACTGTAGCTAGTTTTAGAAAAAACTTTGTCATCGCTCTAGCGCCTACATCTCTCCATGGATTTTAAAATAACTTCACACAAATGTAGGGTATGACAGTATCTCCATGGATTTTAAAATAACTTCACACAAACGTAGGGTATGACAATATCTCGAGCAAGTAGTCTTGTGTGAGGGGATTTGTATCGCCTGCGATGCCTTGTTGAATTGGGAGGGGTGTGGGGGAGAGAGAATGAGTCAAATGAAAGTTGTTGATGTACCCAAATCATAAGTCCGAACTCGTAAGTAATTTAAGCAATGCCATTCTGGAATATTCTAGATACACAGACATGGAATCCAAAATAGAGATGTGATCAGGTGCTTGCGAGTAGTAAACGCCATATCTATATATCAGTGGAAAAGTCAGTGAAAATGAGAGTCCGGCATTTGAAAGCCTATGCTTCGGCTGAGGCCAAAAGAATTAACTATGATCACACGTATTCCTTCTTATCTTGAGTTCTGATATACAGTGCAGGAGTAAGAAGGAATCAAAGTTGAAAGTGACAGCTTCAATTTTTCGCCACTTTTACGAAAAGGAACAATTTTTATTGTGACTTTTGTTTAATTTTCCGGATTTAATTAAAACGATAGTGCAGCCCAATTAATTACTCACTTAAATTCAACAAATCAACTTGCTGCTATCTGTCATGTAAATTGCATGCACAATGAAATTGGCAGCAAGTGATGTGCATGGGGTGTCACTGTAGATTTCTGATTAGCTGTCAGTCATAAAAAATGCATGCACAAGGTCAAATTAAAATAGGTACAGAAAACTGAATAAAATATTGTTTACACTAAATGTTGCCAGAAAAATGATAACAACAGCGATAGAGGAGAAACATCTTCTTTTAAACTAAAGCTGTGATTTTAAAGCACCTTTAACTAACATGGATTTTGATCTCAATTTTGTTTTAATGTTTAATTTCGACCGTTTTGTTTTAAAGTCTTAACTCCAGCTTGGCAAAAACTGGCAAATTGGTATCCTCAATCACCGACAATTATACCACCCTTACCAGAAAACGCCAGAAATATTTCGCACTGAGTAAAGTCTACACTGATAAGGGTGGTATATAGAGGATCTTACATGAGTGCTCATGTATTATTGAATTTATTAAACGAGTTGGGGAAAAGATAAGATGCGAGGCTATGCCGAGCATCTTATCGGTTTTCCCCAACGAGTTTAATAAATTCAATAATACAGGAGCACGAATGCAAGATTCTATTTATCATATGACACTAAAATCGCATTTTATTAGCAAAATTTGCACTGAAACGTCGCAATTTCGCCATTAGAAAACGCGACGTTTTTATGGACGTCAACGTACAACGTTACGACATAATTTGCATATTTAATCCGCTAGTGGATTATCGTTTTTAATACATGGCTTTATTACACTCTCAGATGTGACGTCCTATGGTATAAAATAGTTATACTATAGTTTGTCCGCCTGTACAATGAGATAATTCACGAACTAAATTGTCCGCCTGTACGAGAAGATAATCCGCTAGCTTTAAGAGGAGATAATCCACGTGCTAAATTGTCCGCCCGTACGTGGATTATCTCCTCCTACATGCGGACAAACCATGATATAACTATTACATATCGTATATTACCGTCGCCAACTTTGGCCAAAGTCAAATTCGTTGTCGCGAGAGGTAAACGATTAGCTCGTTACAACCTCTCGTAGTTGGCGCATGGACTTATAGGTATTATCCAATTCTGAATAAGGATGGCGGACAAGCTTGAACGAATAGCTACGATCTTATCCGAATGAAATTTCCCAGCTTTATATCCGCGAGAAATGTGATAGATTGGTGCCGAAAGTGCCGACAATGATGGCAAAGTTGGAAACGGCAAAATACTATATCTATGTTTGTGTCTCGCCGGTGTTAAACAAAGTTGGCGACGACGGAATTCGACATGTGCCGGAATTTGACGATCTTTACCGATTTGCAAAGATTTGCTATTTTGGGTCTGAAACCCTAACCCGTTTATGCCTAGTGGACTCACAGTCTATCCTAGGTTCGAGGTTATAAAACTTGAGTATAATCTCAAACTCAAAATAAAGTTTGAGAATGTACTCAAGTTTTATAACCTCGGGGCCTTGTATACTTGATGAGCCCATTAGTCATTTATCTCTTTAAGCCCCAGTGACAAAATTAGCAAAATTTGCAAACAGCGTAGATCCTGATGAAGCGGCTCATCATGAGCCGCCTCATCTAGATCTACACTGTTTGCTCTCTAGTCTTTGAATTCTCAATATGATATGTCTTGTACATTTTTTTTTAAATTTTTGCAGACGTAAATTTTGTCGTCTGCTTTTTTGGTGCTTAAAGAGGTGTTCCGTTTAGATTTACTCTTTTCGTTAAAAGAGAAGTGCCCATACAGTGTAGGCTGATCCGAAGCCGTGTGAAGTGGCGTCTGATCTGAGTCTGCACCGTTTCACGGGGGTAATATCAATTTGGCTGCCTGTGCTTTCGACCGAGTCAGTCAATTACCACACATGCAAAAATGGCTGTCGACCGAGACAATCGACATCAGTATCAACTCAGTCTACAGCCATTAAAAAGTACCATTTACCGTTATTGGTATTGCTTACGACGAAAGCCACTTTGTATAGTACAGACTCTGTCGAAAGCACAGGTTGCCAAATTGGTATTACGCCCGTGTGTTTGCCTATGTCACTATCGTAAATGGATCAAAGAAAATGAAAATATAGAAAAAAAGGCCTAACCATTGCGCATACAAAGGACATTCAAATCGGCCTGCACAGCTACACAAACTTAACAAAGTCTTCATTTCTGTTCTATGGGACAGAAAATGTGTATATGCAAAAAGGATACACTCTGAGCAGACTGCACGGATGCGCAGGCTGATCTGAGTCTTTCCTGTTCGCAAATGTCATCCGGTGAAACCAACAAATGAGCCGCGACACGACAAAATCAACAATGTGGTCGTGCGCCCAGCGCAGACTCAGATCAGCCTGGGCATTCGCTCAGTTTGTCTAGACTCTTTGTTAAGTGCTTGCAGGGCAGCTAAGGGTCTGAGCTACCTCCATGCGGACAGCGAAGACTCTGATCAGACTGGGCGGATGCCCAGACTGATCTTAGTCTGCGCTGGGCGCACAGCCACATTGTTTGTTTTGTCGTGTTGCGGCTCAAATATTGGTTAGGACAAAAGTTCACTGTCATGATGCTTAAGCTGTTTATAGCCTACTATACAATACAGACACAAACACACAAACAGTATTTATTGGCTTGCCGCTTCGGCGGCGAGCCATATATTCAGACAGGTTAAGACTTCCTGTCATGCGCACTCCAGCGGAAGACGCTGATTTGTTCCCAGCTTCGAGAATGGTTCATAATTGCAAGTGGAGAACCAATATATGGAGAGCGTCTACGGGGCGCAACTTCGTTTGACTGTTTCTTTTACCTAAGCACCGAAATATAACGACACGCCACAATCTGGCACACCAAATAATCGAACATGTCTAGCATCTTTTGCCTTACTGAAAACATGAGTTATTATTATTTTTTTTATTTATTTATCCGGTGTGTTTGAATATTTCTTGATTGTCCACTGTCAACGACATGCGCAATTCGCGGGCATTATGTAAAATATGGACTGGACTTGGACTCTGGACTTTGGACTCTGGACTTCAGGCTGTGTAAAACCTGGATTTCAGGCTTTGTAAAACCTGGACTTTGGACTCTGGAGTTTGTAAACTTGGACTAAAATATTAGTTGTTATGCCTGTACAAACAGTGTAGAGTGTATATCCAAATTAGACTACTGGTTTGAACAGTCTGATCAGGGTCTGTGCCAACAGCCTTATTTAAAAGCATTTACTGGTTTTACAGACAAGGTGTTTGATCGTATTTACTAGATACTATTTTTTATTTTTTCATAAGCGTACATTGAAATTCAGTTTCTTATTTTTTCATAAACGTACAATGTTATTCAGTTTAATGTAAGTGTCTTATTGAAAAAAAATCAATTCAGGAAACACAACATGTGTGGGAAAATATCAGTATCTTACAGTTGCCATCAAATCATTATTTTCTAGGCCTATGCAATTTTAACAGTTACCTTCCTCTTTGAATAAAAGTTAATAAAATTTAGAGGGTCAAGGCGGCGTAGCGCAATCGGTAGCGCATTTTGACTCAAGAGCCAGAGGTCCCGGGTTCGATACTCGGTCCGGCCACATACTTTCGTTTTTCCTTTCGCTGATTCTAGAAGGGCAGTTGTCAGTTACTGGTGAAAGTATGTGCACTTAGTACTGGCTAACCGCTTAGGAGGTCTAATCCTGCCCAGGAATAGTGTGGTTAGGGTAACAGACCGTCCCGACATGATCATAGCTGTTTATCGTGGACAATAAAACAACTATTAAAATATAGAAGACTTCTTTTTTCTTTTGCATTAAATCCCTATATAATGACAAAATATGTGATGACCAAGGACAACACGCTAGATTCAGAAAACAAACATCCTGTGGAAGCAACAAAAATACATTGACTTGTAATCATTACCAATTACCAGTTATACTCTATACCGCAGACTTGCTGGGCCGCATAGTGCAGTCGGTGGTGCGGTTAACTAAAAAAACAGAGGTCCCGGGTTCGATATTCAGTCCGGCCACTTACTCTCGTTTCCGCTTCCGCTGAGTCAAGAAGGGCAACTGTCAGTTACTGGCGAAAGCTAGTGCACTTAGTAATAGTTGAGCGCTTAGGATGGCTAAGCCTTCCCAGGAATATTGTAGTTAAATTAACTGACCGTCCTTGTAGCTGTTTACCGTGCACGTAAAACAATAGCACAACAACAACATACCACAGGCTTAACCACTACTTATAACTGAACTCAGTGATGACAATATACTAAAAAGAATAAGCTGAATATTTGCAGACGATCTATGGCAACTGTTTGGGAAGGAACTATCATTGTCATTATAACCTCCTCTCAGTGGTAGTCAGCTTTTCTTCAACAGAAACAATGAGACAAACAGTCATTAAAGTTGTTTCCCCTTTTAATAATAGCCATTATTGCGGACGGTAAGATTTTTTTCCTACCAATCTGTTACAAATGAGGCTAGTAGGACGAACTACTTCCACTATTTCCTTCTCATATCAGCAGTCATGAACCATATATATTCTTATGTGTAAGGGACTTGTAAAAGAACTTTTCCAATGTAAGATGTTTTTTTTCAACATCAAGACTTGACGATCTAATAATGAACATAACTTTGTTCTAGCCGAACGGCTCAGGGAATATAGCAATCGAATTCCCGTCCATCTGTCTCTGTCCGTATGTTAGTACGCCCATTAACATTTTGTTGTCCACTCTGTAACTTGAATACCATTTGGACTATTTTCATTACACTTCACCAGTTATGTGTAGTCCATTTGCTCCAAAGTACAAACACAGTTCTGCTTAGTTCACAAAAAAAAAAAAAAAAAACAAAAAAAAAACAGGACGAAACTCCCAGTAAATCTTCTAATGTTCTAAAATTTCTTATATAACAATTCATAACAGAATACGAAAATCCTTATTTCTAAATGCTTTATGAAATATTTTTCAATAGCAGTAATACAAAAATTGACCTTTTTACTGAAGGTTATCACATGATTGTCAGAACAACCAGAATGTAGCGTAACCTCTTTGTTACTACAGTTGTGGACGTTTTTAAATGAAAAAAGTGTCTCCAAGTAAGATACCATCTCCCAAGACCACAAACCATAAACCACAAAGTACCACAAACATTGAACTACATGAGCGCTAACTTGGCAAGCCTTTCCTTTTAAAAGGAAACTTTATTTCAGTGAATCCTTTCATAATTAGTCAGGCGGTAGCCTCGTTAAAAACATACCCTAGAAGTTTGTCGTGGCATGATCGGCAACCATATGCTTACAATACTTACTATTATATCCTTTTTTTATTTTTCATGACTATCATTGTGTTCTGTCAAAGGGGTCAAAGGTCATTAAGTGCAAAACAACGAAAGACTGTGGTTGTTTTATATTTGACATGTAAATGCCACCTCAGTTAAACACTGAGCACACTGCAAACCTCATGCAGAAATTCTGCAATATCCACGGTCGGCAATGCGTACTGTGTAACGTACACAACAGTGCAGATGAAGCTATTAAAATAGTTCAAAAGAAACAAGAAAAATCTTTAAAAAAAAGATAATCGTCGCAGAATAAATGGAAGTGTGTTTTGTAATATGTCTTTAGTTGAAGAGTTGACAATAACTGTCTAGAATATGACTCAAGAAATCTATGTCGGTAGGTACCCGCAATCGTAATTTTGACACTGGGTAGCGACAATGACCTATCTCAAAATTGGGCTGTCCAATTTGGAATTCAAAAAATGGACTGCGGTCAGTTTTGAAATTGACCTGATTTTAAAATAGTTACCAACGTGGTGCACTGTTTATTCAGTGTGTGTATTAAACCGAAAGTAGAATCTAAAGTAGATCAACGACGAAAAAAAAAGAGAAAGTTTTGAATAGCTGCGTCTGTTTTCTATTGTAAAATTACCATCAAGAGAAACATTTTGAATTAAAATATGGCAGAGTGCTAATATTCACAGTGCATGCGACGGGAAAAACGAAGATTAAATATTCCTTGACCTTTGATATTATTGGCTATATTTTGACATACGTGTTATTTGACCAATGAAATCTTGTGAAATGTGGAACAATATCAAAATTATACGCGTCTGCGACGCGAAAAAGTATTACATCTAAATCTACCAGAAGACCTCTGTAAACATTGCCGTGTCAGGTCAGGGTGTTAAAATAGAAGTATGGTTGACTTGTGATTTTACGTCCTTTTTAGCAGTATATCAGTCATATCAGGACGATGGGCGTGTGATAATGAAAGGTTGTGTGCAATGGAACCACGTTTACGATTGAAAGATTCCCGCCTCCAGCGGGGCTCGAACCCGGGACCGCTAGATCAGCAGACCAGCGCTTAACCTACTGAGCTATCGGGGTATTAAAAGACATCAACTGGCATCCTCGCCGATATCTACGATATTCAGGATACGGAATTGGCCGAAGTGTTACGATTGGTACCTGCCTGTGCCACTACCGTATTTATTCGGATATAAGACGAAGGATTTCCCTTCCAAAATTACCATTATATGTAAATCAGTCTTGCCTAATTCAGCTGTAAGATTTTCTCTTCCAAAACAATACCAAAAATCTAGATCCGTCTTGTAAGACGGATCTAACTTTTAAGGAATGTGTTGGCGGGTAAAACACCGCCTTATAACTAAAGGAACACGCCGGATCAATGTAATGAAATACCTCTAGATATATTGTGGAGACAGCTGTGACTACTGTTAGAATTTGGGCGGAACTGAAGTTTCCGAGCCACACCCAGAATATCACTCAAACCTGACATTATCCCACAAACAAGTTCGCTCATGTGCAATGCCCTAAGATAAGTCCATGATTTTCCTTACAGTTTACGGAGGGATGCCTATCTGTTTAAAGTTGTCGTGGTTTCGGAAAGGTCTATTTAAAACAGTATACTACCAGACATCTAAAGTGACTGGTACCAGCACAGGGTATGATAGACGGATGACTTGCGATTTTACGTCGATTTCAACATTGTTTCAGTCATAGCAGGACGATGGATCGGTGATAAGGAAAGGCTGTGTGCAATGGAACTGCGTTTACGGTAGGAAACATTCTCGCCTCAAGCGGGGCTCGAACACAGCCCGCTAGATCAGTAGGCCAGCGTTTGACCCACTAAGCTACCAGGGCTCCTACCACAGGGTATGGCATGAGGATTTATGAGCATAGTTGTAGCAAGTTCAGGGTGTTTCAAGATCGCTCGAGAGACGTTGATGTCCATTCCTTAATACCCTATCTTAATTATTCTGTCTGTCTCTTTATCTTGGTCGATTATATTGTAAAAACAAGAGGGCCATGAGGCCCCGAATCGCTCACCTGAGCAACTGACAAAGTGTTTTTTTCTTATGTCTGAGATTGTCAAAAAATACGTCTTGGGTCAAAGTCAAAGAATGACACTGGCCTCTTATACTCATAAATCTTCATGTACTCATTAAGACAACCATATATACCATTATTAGGCCAAAATCTTCAAAACTTTCCATGAAATCTTATGTTCTAGCATTTTCCCACATTTGACCATGCCACAAAAAGGTCAAGATAAACCCAAGGTCATCATTTGAACAGTCTTGGTAGTACTCCAGTACTCCATGCTACTTACCAAGTTGCAAGGACATAGGTGTGTTGGTTCTGGGGAAGAAAAATATTAAAGGTTTGTACCATAAATGGGTATGGTGGCCATGTTGGTCATGTGACCTTGACCGTTTTCAAGAACAAATTTTTGTTCAATCAACCCTTGGAGGCTCTATATGAAATGTGTTTACAATTGGCCCTTTGGCTTTTGAAGAAATGTTTGAAAATGTCAAAATATGAGAGATCTGGATTTAAGGTCAAAGAATGACCTTGACCTGTACTCATAATTCTTCATGACCTCGTTAAAACGACAGTATATACCAATTATTAGGCAAAAATTCCAAAACCTCCCATGAAATCTTATGTTCTAGCATTATCCCATATTTTTCCCTGCCGTAAAAAAAGGTCAAGGTCAACCCAAGGTCATAGTTTGTATAATCTTGATAGTACTCGAGCACCCAATGCTACATACCAAGTTTCAAGGTCATCGGTCATTTGGTTCTGGAGAAGAAGATTTATAAAGGGTTTTACTATATATGGGCGTGGCGGCCATGATGGTTATGTGACCTGGACCGTTAGAAAATTATTATATTCCCTCAATCCCTGGAGGCACTATATGAAATTTGGTTACAATTGGCTTAGTGGCTTTTGAGGAGTTAGTCAAAAGTTTGTTGAAACTGTCAAAATATGAGAGTTCTGGGTCAAAGGTCAAAGAATGACCTTGACCTCTTGTACTCACAAATCTTCATGTACTCATTAAGATGACTGTATATACCAATGTTTAGGCCTTTATTTTCAAAACTTTCCATGAAATCTTATGTTCTAGCATTTTCCCATATTTGACCTTGCCGTAAAAAATGTCAAGTTCAACCCAAGGTCATAATTGAACAATCTTGATGGTACTTGAGTACCCAATGCTACATACCAAGTTTCAAGGCCATCAGTCAATTGGTTCTGGAGAAGAAGATTTTTAAATGTTTTACCTTATATGGGCGTGGCGGCCATGTTGGTCATGTGACCTAGACCGTATGAATAATTTTTGTTCCCTCAACCCCTGAAGGCTTTAAATAAAATTTGGTTTCAATTGGTTTAGTGGCTTTTGAGGAGATTGTTTGGAATTGTCAAAATATGAGAGTTCTGGGTCAAAGGTCAAAGAATGACCTTGACCTCTTGTACTAATTGTACTTTATATACTCATTAAGATGACTGTAGATACCAATTTTTAGCCCAAAAATTTCAATAGTTTCCAAGATATCTTATTTTCTAGCATTATGCCGTATAAAACCGCAAGGAAGCCAAATTTGACCTTACGGTAAAAAAAGGTCAAGGTCAACCCAAGGTCATTATTTGACCAATCTTGGTAGTACTTGCGTACCCGATGCGACATACCAAGTTTCAAGGCCATCGGCCTATTGGTTCTGGAAAAGAAATTTTTTAAAGGTTTTTACCATATATGGACGTTGCGGCCATGTTGGCCATGTGACCAGGACCGTTTGAACAACTTTTCGTTTTCCCGCCTCCCCTAGAGGCTCTATATGAAATTTGGTTACTATCGGCCCAGCGGTTTGAGGAGAAGAAGTTTGAAAATGTTGACGGACGTACGAGGGACGGACGATGGAGCCTTACCATCCTATAAGCTTCCCCGGAGCCGCTGGCTCAGGTGAGCTAAAACGATCCCGCTGATTTACCGTAATAGACCTGGCAACTGGCTGTCAGGCCCTTTACCGTTACAAGTACGGAATAGTACCGTAACTTTTTAAGCTGAAAAATGACTGCATTGTGTGAAAACCTTGTTTTAATTCTGCATGGTCATTAATTATAAAGAAATTAAACTACAGTATCCATATCGCTGTAGGGGCTATAATAGCGGTTTTGGCAGGTGGACTGTCTCTAGCAAATGTCTCTAGAGCAAGTTCTGGCACTGGATTGTCTCTATCAGTTTTTTTTACTAAATTGTTAGTGCCAGAGGAAGCCGGCACGTATGGTTTTAGCTCACCTGAGCCTTTAGGCTCATAGGTGAACTTATAGTATAGACAGGCATCCGTCGTCTGTCCGTCCGACCGTCAACATTTTCAAACATCTCCTCTGCAACCACTGGGCCGATTGAAGCCATAGTTCATATGGAGCCTACCTAGGTTGCGGGAACGAAAGTTTCTTCGGGGTACCTGGGTCACATGACCAAGATGGCCGCCACGCCCATATATGGTAAAACCCCTTCAAAAATCTTCTCCAGAACCGAAAGGCCTATGACCTTGAAACCTGGTATGTAGCATCGGGCATTCGAGCCCACCATAGTTTATACAAATGATGACCGTTAGTTGACCTTGACCTAATTTACGACAGGGTCAACTTTGGTACGTTATGCTTTTGTATGGGAAAATCCTTATACACTGGTTTTCTCAGAAACTGTTTAATTCTTAGGTATAATATTTGGTATATATGATGAACTAAATGGCAAAATGAAGAAATTATGTCGCTCTAGGTCAAGGTCATTCACTGACCTTTGTTCAAGGACACTGAGATTCTGTCTCTTGTCAATTTTTTTAAACATCTTCTCCTCTAAAGCCACTGGGATGATTGAAGCCATTTTCCATATGGACCTTCAGTGGACCAAAGGAATTAAAGTTTGTTCAGTTGGTCTTGGTCACATGACCAAGATGGTCGCCACGCCCATATATGGTAAAAGCCCTGGGAAAATACTGAAACAGTGGATTTCTCTGAAACTATTTAGTCTCAGTATTTATTTTGGTGTATATGGTTAACTAAAAGAGCAAATAAAGATATTAATGTTGGTAACGGTCAAGGTCATTCTTTGACCTTTTTTAAAGGTCACTGAGATTCTGTCACCCTTCAACATTTTCAAACATCTTCTTCTCTGAAGCCACTGGGCTGTTTGAAGCCATACTTTATATAGAGGTTCACTGGGTCAAAGGAACCAAAGCCTTCAAATATCTTCTTCTCTAGAGACCCAATGACCTTGTGGCATGGTATGTAGCATTGGGGACCCATTCCCATCATAGTTTATACAAATCATGACCATGCATTGATCTTGACCTAATTTATGGCAAGGTCAAGTTTGGTAGTTATGTTTTATGGGAAAACGCTTAAACAGTTGATTTTATGGAAACCTTTAAGCCAAGATATAATAACTGGAAAATATGGTTAACTAAATGATTGCATGAAGACATAAGGTCATCAAAGGTCAGGGTCATTTTTGAATGTTGCTCAAGGTCACTGAGATTTTAAAATTAAAATATGCACTCCATATAAGCCACTGGTTTCAAATTGTAACAAATGAGCGAAATGACAAATTGTGTCTGTTGGTCCTCTGTTTTTAATGCAGCCTTGATAGACACTGTATGTAATACAAGGGCAACAGGTAAGCAGAATGTCAGGTTTACCCCTGTACGTTTAAAAACGCTCTGAATCGAACACACTTTCAACTAGAAAAGGTGTTTGTAAAATACTATGCCCTCAACCATATGCCTGACCCTAACAGCGAATGGTCTATACTAAGATTATTAATAGAAATCATCCAGAGGTTAATCAGTCAATCTACTCATCATCTCCAATCAGTCAAGTTTCAAGTCCCTAGCTCAAATACTTTGTGAGATATCTTGCTGGTAAGTTTAAATTCTGAAAATTTCAAAGGTTCATAACTCAGAAAAAAATCAATGGAATTCGTTCAAATGTTAATCAGTTAATCTATTCATCATCTCCAATCAGCCATAACTAAAAATAAATTGACGGAATTCGTTCAGACGTTAAGCAATTATTCTACTCATCAACTCCAATCAGCAGACTAAGTTTCAAGCCCCTAGCTCAAATACTTTTTGAGATATCTTGCTGACAAGTTTATAATGCGAAAATTTCAAATGGCCTTACTCCAAACTAAATCGACAGAATTTGTTCAAAATTAATCAGTTAATCTACTCATCTTCTCCGATCAGCACATAAAGTTTTAAGTCTCTAGCTTTATTTTTTTTCAGATGTTTTCCTGACAAAATTAATATGCTGAAATTTTCAAAGGGCCATAACTCCAAAATTTAATGAACGGAATTCGTTCAAAAATTTATGAATTCATCTACTCCTCATTCCTAATAAGCTGGCAAAGTTTCAAGCCTAAAGCTTAAATACTTTTCGATCAATCTTGCTGACGAGATTTCATTATGATTTTTCCCAACGGGGCATAACTCTAAAAAAGAAGACAACTCGGGAAAAGAAAAAAAAAAAAAAAAAAAAAAAACACGGGTCAGCTATTTTGGATGATGAATCCACATTTCCTATTGGCTGAATACCATGCTACCGTCCAATCAGAAATCCCCTCTCAAACTGGATCACACAAATGAAGATGGAAACCGATCTGAACTGTGTCGAGGAACAGATTTTTAGCTCACCTGAGCCAGAGGCTCCGGGGGAGCTTATAGTATGGGCAGGCTCCGTTGTCCGTTGTCGTCCGTCGTCCGTCCGTCCGTCCGTTGTCCGTCCACACTTTGGTTTAAACATATTTATTTCGAAAAATCTATGTACAACATATATTGTAACAATATCTATATAAGGATACGAACGGAAGCAAAATGCTTATATAGTTCTTCTCCTTCTCCGTCCACACTTTCAAATAACTTCTCCTCTGAAACCGCTAGGCTGATTGTAACCAAATTTCATATATAGACTACTAGGGCCTTAGGAAAGTAAAGTTGTTCAAATAGTCCTGGTCACATGATCAACATGGCCGCCATGCCTATATATGGTAAAAACCTAAAAAAATCTTCTTCTCCAGAACCAGTAGGCTGATGGCCTTGAAACTTGGTGTGTAGCATTGTGTATGCGAGTACTATCAAGATTATTCAAATTATGACCTTGGGTTGACCTTGACATTTTTTACGGTATGGGCAAATTTGCTACCTAGTGCTTTTATATGGCAAAATGCTAGAACATAAGATATCTTGGAAACCGTTGAAAATTTTGGGCTAAAAATTGGTATCTACAATCATCTTAATGAGTACATGAAGATTTATGAGTACAAGAGGTCAAGGTCATTCTTTGACCTTTGACCCAGAACTCTCATATTTTGACAATTCAAAACAATCTCCTCAAAAGCCACTGGGGCAATTGAAACCAAATTTCATATAGAGCCTCCAGGGATTGAGGGAACAAAAATTTATTCATCCGGTCTAGGTCACATGACCAACATGGCGGCCACACCCATATATGGTAAAAACCTTTAAAATCTTTTTCACCAGAACCAATTGGCCGATGGCCTTGAAACTTGGTATGTAGTTTTGGGTACTTAAGTACTATCAAAATTGTTCAAATTATGACCTTTGGTTGACCTTGATCTTTTTACGGCTAGGTCAAATATGGGAAAATGCTAGAACATAAGATTTCATGGAAAGTTTTGAAAATTTAGGCCTAAAAATTGATATACACAGTCATTTTAATGAGTACATGAAGATTCATGAGTACAAGAGGTCAAGGTCATTCTTTGACCTTTACCCAGAACTCTCATATTTTGACAATATCAGACAATCTCCTCAAAAACAGCTGGGCCTATTGAAACCATATATCATATAGAGCATCCAGGGGTTGAGAGAATGAAAATTTGTTAAAACGGTCCAGGTCACATGACCAACATGGCCGCCACACCCATAAATGGTAAAAACCTTTAAAAATCTTCTTCTCCAGATTCAATTGACCGATGGCCTTGAAACTTGGTATGTAGCATTGGGAACTCCAGTAATATCAAGATTGTTCAAAATGATGACCTTGGGTTGACCTTGACCATTTTATGGCAAGGTCAAATATGGAAAAATGCTAGAACATAAGATTTCATGGAACGTTTTGAAGATTTATGCCTAAAAATTGGTATCTACAGTCATCTTAATGAGTACATGAAGATTTATGAGTACAAGAGGTCAGTGTCATTCTTTGACTTTTGACCCAGAACTCTGTCATTTTGACAATATCAAAACATCTCCTCAAAAGCCCCTTGGCCAATTGGAAACCAAATTTCATATAGAGCCTCCAGGGGGTTGAGGGAATAAAACTTTGTTCAAACGTCCAGGTCACATGACCAACATGGCCTCCATGCCCATATATGGTTAAAACCTTTAAAATCTTTTTCACCAGACCCAATTGACCGGTGGCCTTAGAGTAACTTACCCTAGAGTACTGTGGCTGAATGGATTCAGGTGAGCTACAGGACCAATGGTCCTCTTGTTTCAGCTAGTTTGGGTAGAAACTGGTCGTTTTCAAAGTTGACACTGCAAGTTTGGGGCGGTTTGTAGAAATTGATACAGAAACGTCATTTATGTAAATTTTTATCGACGAAGGGTTCATTTAAATAATAGATTAGCTTTAGCAGTGAATTGCTGAGTAATAATTCACTGTTTGGAGGTCAGTTGTAAAGTAGATCACACCACGAGCTGTTTGGAGGTCAGTTGAAAAGTAGATCACACCACGAGCGCGGAGCGCGAGTGATATATCTACTTACAACTAACCGACAAACAGTGAATTATTTCTCAGCAATTCAATGCAAGAGCTGAACTATTTCGATTCTAACACTCAAAAACACTGAAAAAGTATTCTTTCCATTCAAATTATCCCAACCTTCCTGCCAGCGCGTTCATGCTCCCGCTAATATTCTTAAGTGTATCTGAGATAAATGTATTTTTTAATGCGATTTTAGAAAGAAAAAAAGACGTTACGACGTCTAATGTCTCAAAACGCAACACAATTATGTCAGAAATTGCAAGTGACGTCATCAATTAGACACACACCCCGGAACAGTGATTTCTTGCAGAATAAAACACGAAAACTTTCCATTGCTTCTTTAGGCGCACTGTGTTAGAATTACCTATAAACTGGTGAAAATGGAATCAATCTTATTGAAAGTGTGTTCGATTCAGAGCGTTTTTAAACGGACAGGGGTAAATCTGACATTCTGTCTACCTGTTGCCCTTGGTTTGCATAGAGTGTCTATCAAGGTTACATTAAACAACATACACTGTATTTCCCATTATTTTTACGGGCGCAGGAACCATCACGCACAGTAGGAGAGATTATAGCAGGTCTTGTTTTAGTCATGTAGCCCTTAAACACTATAGTGCGGCCAGTTAACATAACACTACCATATCGTGATTTCTGAAAATGTCTTACAAGGAAATGCCTGTAAAAATAACGGGAAATGGACTGGCAGCTGGTTGCCAGTTATTCTACTGTAAAATCTACGGACTGTTTTTTACAGTGTAGGTATACGTGCCGGGCTTCCTATGGTTAGTGCCACCTGAAATACTAGAATACTTCCAAGGAGACTTAATTAGAAGAATTTGGTCAATGAGTTTGGTATGATATACTCGGTAAGGCATGTAAAAGTGAGGTTTTTTTTTTTTTTTGCATATTTTGAAAAAGTTATAGTTGTTTCTTTTTTGTTGCATTAATTTGACAATTATACGAGGGGTGATCAAAAATATGTGGACTATTGCTGTAGCGGTAAGGGTAATGCAGTTATAGTGTTTTTCTCATACCACAGAAAAGTTCGATCTTATAGCTACGTAATGTGAAGTTTTGAAGAAGTTTCAATGAAAATAAGTATTTTCTTCCCTTTTATATTAGGTAGGTACAGCTACAGCGGAGCACCACATTAATAACGTTTGACGTTTTGTCCCGTTTTAACATTGCTCGAGTTCTTTTGTTTCTCTATTTTCAAAAACTAACACCCTATATTGCAGATATTTCATGATTTTGACCAATTTTAGACACATCTGCATGCAACATGATTGTTTTCAAGAATACTCTTCTCATCTTTATCAGGTCATAAATCCAAGCCCAACTTTTGCTTTCAGTATCGTTTCCACGTACATTGCTTTTGCTGTGTATGTCTAAATGCAGGTCTACAACCCTCAAATCAGTGCCAGCATCAGACAAAACTAACATACAAGGATCAAATAATATTAAATTTGATCATTTAAAACATTTCTTTGATTCTGTCCTTATTTTTCTTACAATTATATACAAAACCTGGAACTTGCATTGAATACACGGTATAATGTTTGACGTCATTTTGTCGCCCTTGTGTTACCCACAGACGACAATAATTTCCTCACAATAAAAAGCGGAAACCATAACGAAATAACATACCAAATGCCAAGCATTTTACTCTACTGCAAATATTAGATATAGCCAAAGATAAAACAAACTATTCGAAATAATAAGGCAATTTTTACCGTGCTCTGCAGAACCGTCATAAGGTTACTATGACGACCCATATAGACAACATCCCGAAGTAAGACTGGTAAATTAAATACATCACTGGATAAAGGAAAGACGAATCTATATTTACTGCAAATTTAGTGAGTTAACTATCAATAACAAAATTTCTACAGCAAAAGTCCACGTATTTTTTATCATCCCTCGTATGTATCAGAATATGATTTCTAGCGGACCCGGGTTCGAGCCCCGCTTGAGGCGAGAATCTTTCCTACCGTAAACGGGCTTCCATTGCACACGGCCTTTCATTATCACCCTCCCATCGTCCTGATATGACTGACATACATTTAAAAAGGACGTAAAATCGCGTCATCCATCTATTAGAATATGTTTATGTTTTAGTGAAATGGTAACTTTAATCAAAATAAAATATTTTGTTCTTGATTGTTGGTAAAAGTACTTGGTACGTTGGCAACAGTCATGCACTATAGGAGATAAATATCATAACTGTAGAGAATAGCAATGATAGGAGGCATGTTCTATTCTCTAGCCCGGCCTGGCCTGGCCTGGGCTGGCCCGATTATACAAAATGACATAAGAGCTTATTTGATGATATAACACTTTGGGCCAGATCAGGCCAGGCCAATGAATACAAACATATACCCTTTTCAACACTCAAAACTTAAAATCTAATTTGTTTCAACAGACTGCATTATCTTCTCCCAAAGGAGCTTGTTCAAACTGCCATGGTAATTTTTATGGCCATTATGCTTGATTATTTTGTTTGTTTATCAAGATTTGCAACAGTGGCTCCTCTAATTAAATAAGGCATTAAGTATAATTCTTCAAATGATATTTTGGCCTGGTCCCATGTGTTACGTCATCAGATAAGCTCTTATGTCATTTTGTGTAATCGGGCCAGACCAGGCCAGGCCAGGCCGGGCTAGAGAATAGAACATGCCATGATAGGAAGCTTTACATCCGTTTCAACATCCATTTAAATAATAATGATAACGTGTTCAGATTGACCATAATAGTGAAACATACCAACCATCAGACAACAGGGAATGTTATCTCGTAGCGGTTTAAAATAAATGGTGTAGAAATATCCCCTGTGGACAGGTAGGGAATCCGTCATTGGTATTGGTATCTCAAACAGTGTTGTTGTTGTTAAAATTAATGGTATACACATCTGGTGGAACAAACCACTTTACAAAAAGTACACTCACTGACCTTTGACCTACTTATGATTAGATATGACATTGGGAATATGGCAAAATAAATACTGTATATTCACTACTTTTTTTTGCCATTGACCTTATATGACGTCTGCTGGGCTGACAGACGTGCAAATGTTTTAAGATTGTTTACTGAGTTCAGTGGACCCGGTCACGCTTGCCCGTCATGCCGTGAAGATTTCCACATAGTTTCACTTCCAGACTATCGACGAAGATTGACAACAACAGAAGTTCGGACCACAGAATTGTCCCCCACAACCGTTGTATCTGTACATTATTAGACTCTTCTGTTCTGCAGTGTTACGGTTAACAGCCGGTGGTTTGTACACGCGCAAAGCATTAAAACATGTCTGCCTGCAAGAGAAATGGACTGTATGTTTTCTGTTTTCAGTATGAACTTTTTTGGCGGGTTGCAAAAGTTTTTACAAAAATGTAGTCTTACAAAGTATTCGTTGTTTGACACAAGATCCTCTTAAAATATTTCTTGTTTTTTTTTTGTTTTTTTTTAATAGGATGAAAGAAGATCTAAAGCAAATCCTATTGTGTTTAGAATTCGCTCATCGATGGCGATAGTAGAATGAATAATGTTCAAAAGAAAAGTATATTCTTTGAAAACTGTCAATTTTGTATTTTTTCCCGAAATTCGTGTTACCATCAATTCGAGTTGCCCAGAGCATACGTGTCCTTGTCGATGAAGCTTATGCAACAGTTTCCAGATCTATTACCACAGCAACAAGGGGTTCACTGGTTCAAGCGTTTGCGACTTAAACAGAAATAAAAAAAAAACCCTGACAGAATAGGTAGAAAAGAAAGATTGAGTAGAAATGGCAGATTTGTTTTTACATATAAAAGGTGTGTTCAGGTACCACATACAGAACTGTGTGAAGGAAGGGCAGCCGGGATTTATAAGGACAATAAAGCTTAGTGAGAAAAAAGGGCATATTTACGAAATTGTGTTTTTGAGATATTTTGTTTACAAGGTTGATTTTGATAAAAAAAAAAGTGGCATAATTTAGTCACCACCTTACGAAGCTCTAAAGTTAATCAGTCATCAAACAGTTTCAGTGCCAAATATCAATAGATTGCGCCGCGACACGAGAAAACCAACAAAGTGGTTGTGCGCCCAGTGCAGACTCAGATCAGCCTGTGCATCCACCTAGTCTGATCAGACCCTTCGCTAAGCGCTTAAAAAGTAGCTAAGAGTCTAAGTTACCTCCATGCAGACAGCAAAGACTCTGATCAGACTGGGCGGATGCCCAGGCTGATCTGAGTCTGCACTGGGCGCATAAACACTTTGTTCGTTTTCTTGTGTAGCGGCTCAATTATATTTTGTTCACGAATCTGATCAGAATAAAAACACAATATTCCTAAGTCCGATAAAGAACATAATTCAATTAATTACGAAATTTGATTCAAGAAGGGCAATTGTCAGTATGTGCACTTACTGGTTAACCACTTAGGAAGTCAAAGCTAGCCCGGGAATAGTGTGGTTAGGCTAACGGACAGTCCCGACATGACCAAAGCTGTTAACAGTGGACGTAAAGCAGCAACATAACAACAATTTACGAAATTTGCTGAAAAGTTACGCCAAATATTCAGAGCCTAGCACAAGGGACTTTTGGTTTATTTATTCACAAGGTAGTTAATTATATTCTATTCTGTTCTCTACGTCCAAAATGGGTCATAACTCGGCAATGACAAGCGCGACGGAAATGAAAAAAAATTAATACGAGTCCGCTTATGTTTCATACTTAGTCTGTACATAATATGTCAAGATCCTGCCTCCTATCGTTCTTGACAGAGCGGGAATACGGGACAGAAAGACGGACGAACAAGCCTAGACCAATCTGCCGCCTCAACTTCTTCGAAGCTGGGGCAAAACAAATGAAAGAAAACATGGCAGTGTATCAACATACCTTCAGAGGGAACCGCCTTTATGGTACTGTTTATTTCAGTATCAGCCGTGGTCTACAAAGGCATGAGAGAGAGAGAGAGAGAGAGAGAGAGAGAGAGAGAGAGAGAGCGATTTTCATATTTTGGGCTTAAATTAAAGTACATGTATATGAGTACATCTCTTATTTTTCAACCATTTTTTTCGAAAGGAGGCAGCTTTTATTGTGACTTCCTGTTTGCTTCCCTGAATGACAAAGTCGATCTACTCTTAAAGACTTGACCCCTACAGCATAAATTGGCAAAACATGAAAATGGCAGAGTTGTCTCCCTTGAAAGTGTACCCATCACCTTAATGTAAATCTATAACTAACCCGACAGATTTACAGACTGCATTGCAATCTGCAGCACTCTCCGAGCATGTCCGTTTGACAGCCCTGATATAACCCCCAGACGCCATTGCCGCGCATGTTGCCTGTGCAAGTGTATGTGAGTAGTCGTATGCCACAGCAAAGAACTGGTCCGAGTTGTTGGGGTGTAGGCAGCCTGAAAGAATGGAAAAGGACTCAGAAAATCCAATCATTCATTTTCCATGTATTTACTGACTGTGTAAATTTATATTAAACTAGAAAAGAGCCCGCGCAAGCGCGGAAATATTTCATGATGGTCAAGTTTATATAAAACCAGAGGACCATTGGTCCTGTAGCTCACCTGAGTCCATTCATCCTCAGCACTCAAGGGTAGGTAACTCTAAAGTAAATTGTACAATGTGGCCTAATTTCAAGTTTGACTGAGTTGTTAGTCCATGGAAACTTTAAAATGCCATAGCAATGAAATCACGTGGGCAACAATAATAGAAAACAATATTTATGTAGTGGCTAATGTCATGAACATGTATGCAAAGAATCAGCTTCATCCCCCTATACAGTTTTTGAGGAAAAGATTTTTGAATATTTTTTCAAATTTTTTTCCCTTTATGTTGCAATCATGGCAACTAATCGAATTCGGTGATTTGGACAAAATTAATATGAATATGAATCATAGAGGACTACTCAAGAAACATGTTTGTAGGAAAAAAATCAAAATAACTGCAGTGAGATAGCAAAAATTGCGGATTTCCATTTTCCCATTATAGGTCAATGGAAACTATAAGTTGCCATAGCAACCTAACTGCTGAAGCTATTGCCATGAAAAACAGCAATTCCATAGAGGCTAGTACTAAGATCGTTTCTGTAAAGTTTGAGCTTTACCTGCCACATAGTTTCTGCATAAATGATACTTTAAAATTTTTCTATTTTTAACCATTCGGTTGCAATGGCAATCAGCTAAATAGCTCAATTTGCATAAATTTGATATGGCTGGTTGGGGACTACTCAAGAAACATTTCTATAAAAGTTTTGTCAAAATATCTGCAATGACATAGCAATAAATGCAAATTTTCCATTTACCCATTATAAGTCAATGGCAACTTTAAGTTGCCATAGCAACCAAACTGCTAGGGCAATTGCTAAGAAAAACAGTATTTTTATAGACGGTAGTACCAAGATCCTTTCTGTGAAGTTTCAGCTTTATTGGTTGCATAGTTTCTGAGGAGATGATTTTTGAATATTTTTTTTCTATTTTTTAACCATTCGGTTGCAATGGCAATCAGCCAAATAGCTCAATTTGCATAAATTTAATGTGGCTGGTTGGGGACTATTTAAGGAACATTTCTATGAAAGTTTTGTCAAAATATCTGCAGTGACATAGCAATGAATGCAAATTTTCCATTTTCCCATTATGTCAATGGCAACTTTAAGTTGCCATAGCAACCAAACTGCTGGAGCGATTGCCAAGAAAAATAGTATTTTTATAGAGGGTAGTACCAAGATCCTTTCTGTGAAGTTTCAGCTTTATTGGTTGGATAGTCTCTGAGGAGATGATTTTTGATTTTTTTTTTCTATTTTTAACCATTCGATTGCCATGGCAACCAGCCAAATTGTGCAATTAACATAACTTTCATGTGGCTGATAGAGAGCTTTTCAAGGAACATTTCTGTAAAAGATTTATCAAATTATCTGCAGAGAAATAGCAATAAATGCAATTTTTTAATTTTTCCCATACAAGTCAATGGAGACTTTAAGTTTCCATAGCAACCAAAGTTCTGATGCGATTTGGATAAAAAACAGTATTATTGGTTCCCCCTGCCTATAGATGCTATATATGAAATTTGATTACAATGAGCTTTGTAGTTTCAGAGGAGCTTACACTGAAAAGAGATGTAAAGCGAAATTCAATTTTATCATTGAATTATTGTTAGCATTAAACTGTTCTTAAAAATAAATATTTTTTTTTCTAAATAACATTCACCCCAAAATATTGATTTTAAAACAGTTTATAAAATTCAATAATAGAGCTAAACCAACAGTACGTTTTAAAGTTACATGAAGTTCAAAAGCTTGAACTAGGAAATATATAAGAGAAAGATATGCATCTGAGTCATTCATCAATTATTCACTGTCATTTATTCAGTCAATCATTCATTTAATGGTTTGTTTGTCCGTTCGTTCATTCGTTGTATTTTCCGTTTCCCTTTTTACACGCTACATCATCAATACTTTTTATGAATTTGTGCTAAGAACATGTGTGACAGAAAAGAAAAAAAAATTGAAGCATCGTAGCACGCAAGTAAACCATGAAATTCAATTTCATTAAAGAAAATGTAAGGCTTACATATGAGCCGCGACACGACAAAACCAACAATGTGGTTGTGCGCCTAGCGCAGACTCAGATCAGCCTGGGCGTCCGCCTAGTCTGATCAGAGTCTTCGCTATCCGCATGGAGGTAGCTTAGACCCTTAGCTACCATTTGTCAACTTAACGAAGAGTCTGGTCAAACATGGCGGATGCCCAGGCTGATCTGAGTCTGCGCTGGGCGCATGACCACATTGTTGGTTTTCTCGTGTCGCGGCTCATATATATCTGTCTAAAACTTTAAAATTTCGCTGTTTTAAATTCACAATTTACATAAACGGTCATGCGCATTAACTGTATAGATCTAGTGTAATACTGTATCAATCTTTCTGCCAACAATACTCTGGGAATCCCCCAGATATCTTATCAGTGACGTCATGCTTTTATCTCCTATAGGCAGTGCCTATTTTCATATTAAACTTTATAGTGTTAGGGTATATCTACAGGTGTTTCTGACAATTTCAGTGAAGAACAACATACAGCTGTACATATACGTTGACAATTTGTTATCATTACTTTAATTTTGTCGTTTTGGTATGTCGGACCAATACCTACCAGTAAATTATTCACAGGAGGCACACGACGTTGAAATGATGTCGTACTGACGTCATTTCGACGTCATGTGCCCGCTGGGTTAGAGCTGATCCATGCACGTGAATTAATACACACGAATGACCCTCTTATGGCCGTTGAGCCCAGGTAGCTAACTTGATGTCAGCGCGAATTTCATTCACTCTCTTTCACAATGTCTTGTTAATCAAAGGATAAGTTAGGCACATAATTCATTGTACTTCACTGAACAACAACAAGAAAAAAAGTTGCCCAAAACTTGACAAACCGGTGACGAATCGGACATCAAAGATTTGTATATTTTTCACGCAAAGAGAGATAATTTGTATCTTTTTCTGGTATTTTAGTAGGGACTATAAGTATTTTTTAACAAACTTTTATTAAATCAGCCAAGAAATATGCATCTGCGAATGCGGTTAGTTGTTAAGGCACGAATAACGTAGACAGCTTTGTTTTGAAGCGCCTTCTGTTGTTGAATAAACAATATATGTCATGACTTAAATAAATATAACCAAAACTAAAACAAAACAACAACAAAAAAAAAATGTATTAGCTGCAAACTGACTTGTCTGGAAAGAGTTTAACGATTAGGAATTAATGGCCTTATTTTTTAGCGACTGGCGATTAAAAGCCTGAATTATCATCAACGATTAAACCAATAATTTCTGGAAACTACTTTTTTTGTTGTTGTGAAAATGGATTTATCGATTACTGTTGAAAGGGCTTAAATTCTAATGATTAAAGATTTTTTGTACTCCCAACCCTTTCCAGAGCCTCAGATAAAGTAGCGTTTTCTGTTTTGCTCGGTATGTTTTTGATACTGACATCATTTTATGACAAGTGTGGTCAAAATCGACATTACTTTTTTAGAACATGTTTCACCTAAAGCAATGTAAACACCTTTTAAATGTATAACAAAAAAATGAAAATAAAAATAAAAGGATCGTAAACGACTGCGTAATATCCCGCCATATAGCCTAGGGGCAGATAACTCCAGGGGACAAAATTTTGATCACAACAGGCAGCCAATATTACCCTGAAAATAGTTGAATGCCCCGGGAAAATTACTTCCAAAACTGATTTTATATGGAATTTTTCATAATATTATGCATTTATCAAGTCCCATTGCAGGAGCAGATAACCCTGTGGACTCTTTTCTGCTTGTAACAGGAAGTTTATCTTATTTAAATTATTTCTTTGAAATCTCATCACTAACGTGTGGCGGGGTATAATAAGGGAAAATTGGTTTATCATAAATGTAATAAAAAAAATAAAGAAAAAGGGAATAAAGTGGTGCATATTGAACCCATTTTCGACTGATGGACTCTCCTGTCCTTAAAACTTGGATGATCCCATTTATCAAATTAGGGTGCCTTGCCTTGTTTAGTGCATTATACCATTTTTATTTCATTTTAAGGAGATATACCCAATTATTCTCCTGCAAATAGTGTTGACCTTGATGAGACCCCCCCCCCCCCCCCCCCTTTATTCGGCGTCTGATCTGGACTGTTTTGTTACTGTCCCTTTTATGGGACATTAAGTATTCAATGAACAGATTAAATATCATGTAAACCTACCGGCAAATTGTACTGAATTACACGGCCTAGATTCCGTCTGAGATGTGGCGTCGTCGGGAACTCTCTTACGTCGTGTTCTCGACTGCAGTCTTTCCCCAACACCACCAGAGCAGCTAGCTCCACACGAGCCCCAAGAACCCCACTCTTCCCATCGCAGTTCTACAATGAGTTGAAAGCAGTTAGGATAAAATTTTAGGGTAACTGATAATCACGACATGTCCATAGCTGTTTACCGTTGACGTAAAGCATGGAAACAACAACAACAACCAATATCCACAAATGTCTTCAGCACTTACGGTAAACAATAAACAATCAGACTGCTTCCTCTTTTTTTGGTAATGGGAAAACAGATATGATTTAATTAGAATTTTTGGGAATTACTAATATACAAATATTTATAAGTATTTGCGACAATACTGTGAAAATATTTATGGCATCATTAATGAACAGACAAAAATGTGCTTTGAAATTTTTGTTTTTGTGTAACTTTTGTGACAGTTTGCTGTTTGGGTTGCTGTGGTAATGTAAATTTGGAACACTCTATAACTTTAAATTGTTTGTATGGGTAAAAAGAACTGCGTGTTATTAAATTTTATTATAACAGCACATCAGATAACCTCTTCTAAAAAGAATTAAGGTGTTTTGAAAATGCTGTTTTATACAAGATTAAAGAGAGTTTCACGTATGGGTTGCCATGGTTACGAAAATTTAGTACATTGCATAACATTTTATTATTGGTATGAATGAAAAAAAATGTGTTACTTAAACTTTATAGGATTTGGCCATCAGAGACACATTTGCTGAAGAGATATAATATGCTTTATATATGCTGTTTTTATATAAAATTGGTAATAAGTTGACATTTTGGTTGCTATGGTCACGTAAATTTGGAACATTGTATATATATTATTTTTTTTATTTTTGATAAGGCAAGAAGAAACGTTTGTTATTTTAAATTTTATAGTAAATTCATATTTACACCTTTGCAGAAGAGAAAAAATATGCTTTAATTATGCTTCTTTTATGTAACATTGGTGATAGTTTGACATTTTGGTTCCTATGGTAACGCAAACTTGGATCAATGTATAACATTTTATTTTTGATCTGGAAAAAAGAAATGTTTGTTATTTATACTACATGGAAAATTCATCTATACACCTTTGCTGAAGAGAAATAATATGCTTTAGATATGCTGTTCTTATGCGAAATTGGCGACAGTTTGCAGTTTTGGTTGCCATGGTAACGTAAATTTTCAACATTCCATAACCTCTATTTTCTGGTAGGTGTAAAAAATGTAAGTGATTTAAACTGAATAGGAATTGCAAATAAACACTTTAATGAACAGAAATAATGTTCTTTAAAAACGTCGTATTAATGTAATGATGATGACAGTTTGATATTTGGGTTACCATGGTAACGAAACTTTGGAGCATTGTACTACTCTTTCTTTATAATATTGGTAAATCAGATGTAGGTTATTGAAATTAATATCTATTGTTTATATGATCCTTAACTGGAGGTAGATAATTTGCTATGAAAAACTGGTTTTAAGGTAAATTCACTGACATTCGATGATTTTATTGCCATGGTAACGTAAATTAAAAATATTGTAAAACTTTTTATTTTTGATATTGGCAAAACAGATTCAGTTCATTTGGACCTTGTATGAATTGTTCACACACACCTTTGCTGTTAGCTGATAATTTGTTTTGAAAATGCCTAATTTTGATAGTGTATGAAAGGTGTATCTATGGTGACATTAACGTTGCATATCAACACAGTGCAAAGATAAGTTGTTTTTCCTCTGTTGGATAAAACATGCTCAAGCAGTTCATTTGCCGAGAGGAGGGAAAAACTATAAAAAGTAATCATAGCTCAAACGTCCAGCTGAAAGGTGTTAATTTTAAGTTTTCTCATATAGAATTCTTGTCCAGTCTTTACAAAATTTTTAAATCTTGTTACCATGGCAACCATCGACAGAAACAGGAAATGCTTTGTGCTGTAAATGTTTTTCATGGAGTCTGATGCAGTGGAGGTAAAAGTAACAATTTCTGTGACTAGTCACTTATCACCATCTGCCCGATACTTAGGGAGAATGCTCATAAAAAGGAAGTGCATTTTAATGATAGTACCGTCATTCAAGTTGCCATGGAAACCAAATTAAGATATAAAACTGCAAAAGTACCGTGTTCTACTCACGAAGTAAGCATTAAAGTTTGATTTAGCATGTCAAATGATTTACATAAGTATGGATTTAAGGGATATTTTCTTCTACAAATTATGACATTTTTTTTTTCAATTTTAATGAATAGGGACCACTTTGGTCGCCATGGAAACCAGAAAAAACGTAATATTGTAAAACTTTTTTTTTCACTGCTAACAAAAGACCCTAGTGTATGCATCATATACAAACTCCTTGCATCCTAGCTTTTCTGTTGCAAGATTTTCTTCTTCAAATTATGACATTTTTTTTTCAATTTTAATGAACAGGGACCACTTTGGTCGCTATGGAAAGCAGGAAAATACAACATTGTAAAACTTTTTATTTTTTCGTTACCAACACAAGAGCCTAGTGTATACATCATATACTCACTCCTTGCATCCTAGCTTTGCTGTTGCGAGATAATTGCGACTGAAATTCCTCGTTTTCAGCCAGCAGAAAACTTGCTTGACACTGTTCCTGTTGGTTACCATAGAAACACATTCTGTGTGTTTGTATTTACTTTTCGATGCAAGCTAATAAAAGCTCCTACATGATTTAATTTTATTAAATAGATTAATTTATATGACAGTTCAGAATTTATCTGATTTATAGTCTTCAAAAAGTATAATTTTTCATGTTTAAAAAATAAGATATCCCGCTTCTGGAGGCAAAAAAACTTCTATCGGCCGTTGCCATGGCAATGACGTGATAATCACACTTTCCCTTTGACTTTGTGACTTTTTTAACATAAAGAAACAAATGCACTAAACATTTTTGGTATTCTGAAAAAGTCACTTATCACCTTTCTATAGGACCTGCCTGATTCTTAGGGAGAGTGCTAATTAAACGTTTAGGTTTTTGAAAGTGATAATCAGTATGCGCACAGGATGTGTAAAGGATTGTGCGCACATGATGTGAAAAAGATAGACTATTAATTCAGGTCATATTTTTCTTTTGACTAAAATTGCTTTTACGCCTGAAAAACAGATTTGTCAAGGGGGATTTGTTTCTTACAGCAAAAGCTTAGATCAGCCAGGGTCTCCATGTTTATACTGATCGGATTAACTAGGCTCTATTTCTTAAACTTTTGGGTTTTTTGACTTATATTATGATGCTTTAAATTGCCTAGGTAATACATTTATAATTTGAGCCTGAGTATTCGGCACATAGTCTTAACTTGCATATATGTATATAACCTAAATGCAACTCAGTCACCCCGACTGAGGTTACCCCCAGAATAAAGGGGTATATCTTAAGAAATTATTATTACTATTAATTATGGCCCATGGTCACAATCATTCCTTAATGAAAGGACAACCATAAATTTAAGGTCGGAAATTCCACTCTAATAGCATTTATGCTAAAATCATAATTGAGCCGCGACACGACAAAACCAACAATGTAGTTGTGCGCCCATTGCAGACTCAGATCGGCCTAGGCGTCCGTCCCGTCTAATCAGAGTCTTTGCTGTACGCTTAAAGTGTAGCTAAGGGTCTAACCTAACTCCATGCGGACAGCTCAGACTCTGATCAGACTGGGCGGATGCCCAGGCTGGTCTGAGTCTGCGCTGGGCGCACAACCACTTTGTTGGTTTTCATGTGTCGCGGCTCATTTTTTTGTCGGCTCCTCCTCCCCTACACCGACACCATATTTTTTCACATATCGTGTAATTTTTACAGTTCATAACAATATAGGCTAATAGTATTTACACTATTTACATGTATGTATGTTTATGTATGTATGTATGGTATGTATGTATGTATCCAAAATAACGCAATACAGTTTATGTGTGGAAGACGCGCATTAATGACAAGGATACAAGCAGCTATATATTTAATATCATTACAGTGTATGTATGTATGTATGTATGTATGTATGTATGTATGTATGTCCCGGTGAAAAGCACACCATCTATAGATCTATATGTGGAAGCCACGTGTGTCGCGGCTCATTATCATTGAGAATCTCAGTCTTCACATGATTCTACTGACAGTGTTCTGTGAGACAGGCACTCCAATTTTTTAAAGCTTTTTATGAGCACATGAAATTCTCAAGGCCGTCGGTATAAGTGTATGGAACGATTGTGAACCTGGGCCCCAATTTCCACACTGCCTGAAGTGCTTAGGGTAAACAACAAACGGTCAGAGTGCTTTCGTAACAACATGGGAGAACGAACTTAACAAATAACTCTATCGTACTGCAGACGGTATATGCCAACATAAATAGCCGCCTCATCTGAATCTACACCGCTTGCCTTCTAATCTTCGAATTCCAAATATGATATAGCTGGGATGAAAATTTTCTGAAATTTAGCAAAATTTTGTCGTCCATCTTTTGATACCTTTTAAAGAGTTAATATATTATAAAATATAGGATCCGTGACTTTATGTTGTAAAATAGTGTAAAACTATAGTTAATGTCGATGCGTTTATACGACTCGCGGTCCCGGGCATGATTATATAAATTTTGTTTTCTTCCTGCTACTGTTCTAAAGGAACAGACTCATAGATCATAGTAGTTGTAGTAAAGAATATGTAGGACTTACCCAGCATCTGTGTCTCCAAAGCATCAAACTTGTCTTGTAGCACTCTGTTTTTTTCGTTGTTAATGTCATTGATATCTTGAATAAGCAAACACATGTACATGAGGTACCCTATTATCTCAAACAAGAGGTCCATGATGGACCTAAATCGCTCACCTGAGTTATGATGAAATAACATGGAAGATCATCTATTTGATGATGGTTCAATTGGAGCAGTTTTGCACTTTCTAATCTATATTCTGACAAAGTTTCATGAAGATTGGATCAAAACTTTGCCCTCTAGAGTGTACACAATGTTTTTCTAAGATCTGACCTGGCGATCTAGTTTTTGATCAGACATTATTCAGTTTCAAACTTGGCCTACATTTCATGAAGATAAACATTCTGACGAAGTTTCATGAAGATTCAATGCAAAATAAACCACAATTGTGTACACAAGGCTTTTCTATGATTTGACCTAGTGACCGAGTTTTTGACCTGACAAACCCAAGTTTCCAACTTGGCCTAGATTTCATTAAGATAATCATAATGACAAAATTTTATGAAGATTGAACCAAAACTGCGCCCTCTAGAGTATCCACAATGTTTTCTAAGGTTTGACCTAGTAACCTAGTTTTTGATCCAACATGACCCAGTTGCATCCTCGGTCTAGATTTGTTGGAGATAAACATTTTGACAAAGTTTCATGAAGATTGGAACAAAACTGTGCCCTCTAGAGCATTCACATGGTTTTTCTAAGATCTGACCTAGTGACCTAGTTTTTGACCTGACATGACCCAGTTTCAAATTTGGTCTATATTTCATAAAGATAAGCATTCTGACAAAGTTTCATGAAGATTGGATCATAACTGTGCCCTCTAAAGTGTACACAAGGTTTTTCTAAGATTTGACCTAGTGACCTAGTTTTTGACCCCACGTGACTCAGTTTCAATCTTGGCCTAGATTGTATAAGGATAAACATTCTGACAAAGTTTCATGAAGATTAGATCATAACTGTGCCCTCTAGAGTGTACACAAGCCAGGTTTTTCTAAGATTTGACCTAGTGACCTAGTTTTTGACCCCACATGACCCAGTTTCAAACTTGGTCTAGATTTCATTAAGATAAACATTCTTACAAAGTTTCTTGATGATTGGATCAAAACTGTGCCCTCTGTGTCATTCTAATGTTTATTTCTATTTTTTGCTCTGGCCGCCATTTTGTTCAGCGGAGTTGAACCGTTTGAGCAATTTTGGTTCAGAGTCATGAGTCAAACATTTCTGTGAAATTATTTTGAAGTCTAGCCATTGGCTTCGGAGGAGATGTCTTTTAAAGGTTTTTCTATTTTTAGATTTCTATTTTTAGCTCTGGTGGCCATTTTGTTCAGCGGAGTGGAACCGTTTTAGCAATTTTGGTTCAGGACGATGAGTCAAACATTTGTGTGAATTTTTTTTTGAAATCGAGCCATTGGCTTCAGAGGAGATGTCGTTTAAAGGTTTTTTCTATTTTTAGCTCTGGCGGCCATTTTGTTCAGCGGAGCGGAACCATTTTAGCAATTTTGGTTCAGAGCTATATCAGAAACATTTGTGTGAAATTATTTTGAAATTGGCCTACTGATCTAGGAGGAGATGTCGTTTGAAGAAATTGTTGACGACGGACGGACGGACGGACGACGGACAAATATCCATCACAATAGCTCACCTTGAGCACTTCGTGCTCAGGTGAGCTAAACAGCAAAGAGTTCTGGTCATGAACGACCATGTTATCGGCAAAAACGACAACAAAAAAAGCTTAAAACAAACAGTCGCCCAGTTTGATCAGACTCTTCGTTTAGTGCTACAAGGGTACATGTAGCTAAGGGTCTCAACTACCTCCATGCGGATAGCGAAGACTGATCAGACTGGGCGAAAGCCCAGGCTGATCTGAGTCTGCGCTGGGCGTACAACCACATTGTTGGTTTTGTCGTGTCGCGGCTCATTAATCAATACCTGTTTGATAATTTGATGATAACCAAAAACAATCCTACTTGAATAACATACTCGTACATAGATACATAAAGAAGTGTGCTGTTTATTTTGAATCTATATTAGTGCCGTTTGGCATGGGATGGGAGCGGGGTTGGTGTGTTTGTGGGGACAGAGGTTGATTTGAATCCAGGGACGCTGATTAGTGGTGTTTTGGTGGTGGTTTTGGGGTAGTTTGGTGGTTGTTTTGGGTGTTTTCGGGTGTTTGTAGATGGTCTGGGGTGTTTCCACGGACCGTGTTTAACTTACTAACCCTTCTGTGGGTTTAAATTAATTAGTTCAGTTACGGTAACTAAGTCGCCGCCTGTTTAGGCAGTGGCTTCTGACCCGGTTTATCAACTGTGATTTTATTGTTTGTATGATGTGAGGTGTTTGGAAATATGATTGAACATGCATAGGTACCTCTCTGAGGCCGGTGAAGGGAGCACGAGAACCAGGTTCCATCTATTTTCATTATCACCGTCCGAATGCATAAATACAGATGGTTTCAAGACCTGCTTTTTCCTCCAGGACAATTGCAGTTTGGAATGGCCTTACAACCGAAGCTGTTTCCTCGGAGACTGTTGATGGTTAAGATAATATCCTAGTTATGCGAGTTGAACCCCGAAAGTTGAACCCCTTCGGGGTTCATTGACTTTGCATGCAACCCACTGCATTTATACCTCAATAAACATCAGAAAAATAAAGTTCATGCTATAGAAGATTTTTATAGTTGAGCAGCGACACGAGAAAACTAACAAAGTGGTATGTGCGCCCAGTGAAGACTCAGATAAGCCTGGCCATCCGCCCAGCCTGAACAGAGTCTTCGCAGTCCGCATGGAGGTAGCTTAGACCCGTAGCTACTCTTTAAGCACTTAGCTAAGAGTCTGGCAACACTGGCCGGATGTCCAGGCTGATCTGAGTCTGCGCTGGGTGAACAACCACTTTGTTGGTTTTCTCGTGCCGCGGCTCATGTTTAATCCATGAAGTGTCTCTTTTCGTGTTTCCATTTCATTGAAGTTTTGGTGACAGCTTTATTTCTACGAATACACATATTTTACGGCACAGGTTACACATTTTACTCAACGTCGTAACTTTGGTGCGTTTTCTTTTTTCTTTTGTAATCTTTTTTTTTAAAAAATATATATATATATATATATTTAAAAATGACACTTTTTACGAACTTTGCGTTCATCAAGTTATTGACAGCCCTCCGCCCCCCACCCCCCCCCCCCCCCAATTCTCCTCCCCTTACAAGAGCAGTCGGGTCATATAAAACGGTGAGCACTGGAATATTCCCCTTGTAGAACGCCTTTAGCGTCCGCAACTTTCTACGCCACCTGGAGTAATGTGTGAATTCTGTTGGATATTTGCGCCAGCATAGAAAATAAGGGTGCTGATCGAAAATGTAAAAATGACCGCACTGTTTTACTTCCTATTTCAATAAAAAATATATCAGTGAAATGCTGAATAATTGTAGTTTTCGGAATGAACACGGAAAATTTTCATTTTATGAAAAAAGAGACATATGCGGGTAAAAACTTTGATCAACGCAGTGAAAATGTCATGATTTACTATATATTCTATACATTTTGAGGGTAGTCAACTTAAACTAAAAAATGACCGCGGTATTTCTTATGCAATCTTTTCAAAAATTATATCAGGCTGTTCGCAAATTAATGCAGTTTTCGAAATGAACACGGAAAAATGGATTTGAATATAAGGAAAAATAAAATAAGAAGAAAAAGATGACTTGCCCATATCTCGTAGTGTATTTCATTACCAGCTCGATTTGCGAATATCGATTATCGATTTTTAAACAGTGGCGTGGAAAGTTATCCATGGTAAGGTCCTTATTCTCAAAGCTGTTTTCCATGTATTAAGTTGCCAAAAATGATCGATTTTGTTAAATATGATATATAAAGCTGTTTGCAGATACTTCAATTTATTGCAGGAAAGACAAAAAAAAAAAAAAAAAAAAATAGGTAACAACTGGGATTCGAACCCACGACCTTACCAAATATTTTTCTGGGCCCGGTTGTTCAAAACTTATGACGTCGTTAGTTAACGTTTCGTTAAAATTTTAAACGTTAATATCTCAAATACGCTGGTATTTTTTGTTGAAAAAATGTAAGAAGCTTTTGCAATACGCTGGTATTTTTTGTTGAAGAAATGTAAGAAGCTTTTGCAGTGCAAAAGCTTCTTACATTTTCAACAAAAATACCAGCTGTGCAAAAGCTTCTTACATTTTTTCAACAAAAAATACCAGCGTATTGCAAAAGCTTCTTACATTTTTTCAACAAAAAATACCAGCGTATTTGGTTACAAAGATGCAAAACACTTAACGAGTTGACCCCTTAACGAGCTCGTTAGGCTAACGATGCTTTGAACAACTGGGCCCAGATATTTAGCGGGTTAATCGAGCGTAACATCAATTATCACTTTGTATATTAAAAGGTGTTATTGTCCGCATCCTGCAAAAACTACCATCTGCATATACAAACACTGCCAACCTGCACACATACAAAATATACTGATTTAGCGTGAGATCTTCGCAAAGAAAATATCTAGGCATGCACAATTTTGAAAGGGAACTGTGCAGGTCTGATCAGACTGCAGTACCATGTACAGGCTGGTTCGGACAAGCGTAATTCGTGCGTTTATCCTATGTATGAGTATACATTTTTCATGGCGCGCCTGAAATGTTTAATTGTGATTTGTGTTTGTGCTTTGGAATATACAAACCGTACATCACAGAACAGACTGTACATATGAGTCGGATCATAGTCTTTGCTAATAGCACATGATATATGTCTTTATTCGGTAATAAGACGCGTATTTCCCTCCAAGGAAGTAGACAAAATTCTAGTTCCATCTTTTAAGATGGATGTAGACTTTAGACTCTACAAGATTAACCGGTTTTATAGCAAAATTACTATTAAACGCATTGGAGGTTGTTGTGTGGGTTTTTTTAATGGGGGGGGGAGGAGGAGGGAAGCCCCGTCTTGTAGCCGAATTAATCTGGCAGTCAGGTTACCCAATCCAAGAGCTAAGAACTCACATTACAGAACAACTTGCTGATAAATGTTGGAACTGAATCTTCTCTGTTTGTACATGATGAAACTTTTTATTCAGTTATAAGACGGGATTTCCTCCAAAGAAGAAGACAAAATTCTAGGTCCAACTTTTAAGATGGATCTTGAGCTTTCTTAGACCGTAAGAGAAATCCCGTCTTACAGCACAATTACTGTAGGTTTCAGATATTTGGGGTCATTCTGTTTGTGTGTTGGGGGAAATGAACCTCCGTCTTATGGCCGAATTAATATGGTAATCAGCTTGTCAAACCTTAGAGCTAACAACTCTGGTCTCAGAAGCCAAACATTGTTTTTGCCGAATTTATATGTCGGACGAAATTAATGCATTTCAGCGGAAAACAAACGTTGCCAAGCAGACAATTTGGTAGAAAAACGCATTTTTTCTGAAGAAAACAGTAAGATTAATGACATTACATATGTCCTGTTCATCTTATCTTATAGTACTATTTATTTGAAAAATCCAGGGAGGACACTTTTTACGAACTTTGCGTTCATCAAGTTATTGACAGCCCTCCGCCCCCCACCCCCCCCCCCCCCCAATTCTCCTCCCCTTACAAGAGCAGTCGGGTCATATAAAACGGTGAGCACTGGAATATTCCCCTTGTAGAACGCCTTTAGCGTCCGCAACTTTCTACGCCACCTGGAGTAATGTGTGAATTCTGTTGGATATTTGCGCCAGCATAGAAAATAAGGGTGCTGATCGAAAATGTAAAAATGACCGCACTGTTTTACTTCCTATTTCAATAAAAAATATATCAGTGAAATGCTGAATAATTGTAGTTTTCGGAATGAACACGGAAAATTTTCATTTTATGAAAAAAGAGACATATGCGGGTAAAAACTTTGATCAACGCAGTGAAAATGTCATGATTTACTATATATTCTATACATTTTGAGGGTAGTCAACTTAAACTAAAAAATGACCGCGGTATTTCTTATGCAATCTTTTCAAAAATTATATCAGGCTGTTCGCAAATTAATGCAGTTTTCGAAATGAACACGGAAAAATGGATTTGAATATAAGGAAAAATAAAATAAGAAGAAAAAGATGACTTGCCCATATCTCGTAGTGTATTTCATTACCAGCTCGATTTGCGAATATCGATTATCGATTTTTAAACAGTGGCGTGGAAAGTTATCCATGGTAAGGTCCTTATTCTCAAAGCTGTTTTCCATGTATTAAGTTGCCAAAAATGATCGATTTTGTTAAATATGATATATAAAGCTGTTTGCAGATACTTCAATTTATTGCAGGAAAGACAAAAAAAAAAAAAAAAAAAAATAGGTAACAACTGGGATTCGAACCCACGACCTTACCAAATATTTTTCTGGGCCCGGTTGTTCAAAACTTATGACGTCGTTAGTTAACGTTTCGTTAAAATTTTAAACGTTAATATCTCAAATACGCTGGTATTTTTTGTTGAAAAAATGTAAGAAGCTTTTGCAATACGCTGGTATTTTTTGTTGAAGAAATGTAAGAAGCTTTTGCAGTGCAAAAGCTTCTTACATTTTCAACAAAAATACCAGCTGTGCAAAAGCTTCTTACATTTTTTCAACAAAAAATACCAGCGTATTGCAAAAGCTTCTTACATTTTTTCAACAAAAAATACCAGCGTATTTGGTTACAAAGATGCAAAACACTTAACGAGTTGACCCCTTAACGAGCTCGTTAGGCTAACGATGCTTTGAACAACTGGGCCCAGATATTTAGCGGGTTAATCGAGCGTAACATCAATTATCACTTTGTATATTAAAAGGTGTTATTGTCCGCATCCTGCAAAAACTACCATCTGCATATACAAACACTGCCAACCTGCACACATACAAAATATACTGATTTAGCGTGAGATCTTCGCAAAGAAAATATCTAGGCATGCACAATTTTGAAAGGGAACTGTGCAGGTCTGATCAGACTGCAGTACCATGTACAGGCTGGTTCGGACAAGCGTAATTCGTGCGTTTATCCTATGTATGAGTATACATTTTTCATGGCGCGCCTGAAATGTTTAATTGTGATTTGTGTTTGTGCTTTGGAATATACAAACCGTACATCACAGAACAGACTGTACATATGAGTCGGATCATAGTCTTTGCTAATAGCACATGATATATGTCTTTATTCGGTAATAAGACGCGTATTTCCCTCCAAGGAAGTAGACAAAATTCTAGTTCCATCTTTTAAGATGGATGTAGACTTTAGACTCTACAAGATTAACCGGTTTTATAGCAAAATTACTATTAAACGCATTGGAGGTTGTTGTGTGGGTTTTTTTAATGGGGGGGGGAGGAGGAGGGAAGCCCCGTCTTGTAGCCGAATTAATCTGGCAGTCAGGTTACCCAATCCAAGAGCTAAGAACTCACATTACAGAACAACTTGCTGATAAATGTTGGAACTGAATCTTCTCTGTTTGTACATGATGAAACTTTTTATTCAGTTATAAGACGGGATTTCCTCCAAAGAAGAAGACAAAATTCTAGGTCCAACTTTTAAGATGGATCTTGAGCTTTCTTAGACCGTAAGAGAAATCCCGTCTTACAGCACAATTACTGTAGGTTTCAGATATTTGGGGTCATTCTGTTTGTGTGTTGGGGGAAATGAACCTCCGTCTTATGGCCGAATTAATATGGTAATCAGCTTGTCAAACCTTAGAGCTAACAACTCTGGTCTCAGAAGCCAAACATTGTTTTTGCCGAATTTATATGTCGGACGAAATTAATGCATTTCAGCGGAAAACAAACGTTGCCAAGCAGACAATTTGGTAGAAAAACGCATTTTTTCTGAAGAAAACAGTAAGATTAATGACATTACATATGTCCTGTTCATCTTATCTTATAGTACTATTTATTTGAAAAATCCAGGGAGGACACTTTTTACGAACTTTGCGTTCATCAAGTTATTGACAGCCCTCCGCCCCCCACCCCCCCCCCCCCCCAATTCTCCTCCCCTTACAAGAGCAGTCGGGTCATATAAAACGGTGAGCACTGGAATATTCCCCTTGTAGAACGCCTTTAGCGTCCGCAACTTTCTACGCCACCTGGAGTAATGTGTGAATTCTGTTGGATATTTGCGCCAGCATAGAAAATAAGGGTGCTGATCGAAAATGTAAAAATGACCGCACTGTTTTACTTCCTATTTCAATAAAAAATATATCAGTGAAATGCTGAATAATTGTAGTTTTCGGAATGAACACGGAAAATTTTCATTTTATGAAAAAAGAGACATATGCGGGTAAAAACTTTGATCAACGCAGTGAAAATGTCATGATTTACTATATATTCTATACATTTTGAGGGTAGTCAACTTAAACTAAAAAATGACCGCGGTATTTCTTATGCAATCTTTTCAAAAATTATATCAGGCTGTTCGCAAATTAATGCAGTTTTCGAAATGAACACGGAAAAATGGATTTGAATATAAGGAAAAATAAAATAAGAAGAAAAAGATGACTTGCCCATATCTCGTAGTGTATTTCATTACCAGCTCGATTTGCGAATATCGATTATCGATTTTTAAACAGTGGCGTGGAAAGTTATCCATGGTAAGGTCCTTATTCTCAAAGCTGTTTTCCATGTATTAAGTTGCCAAAAATGATCGATTTTGTTAAATATGATATATAAAGCTGTTTGCAGATACTTCAATTTATTGCAGGAAAGACAAAAAAAAAAAAAAAAAAAAATAGGTAACAACTGGGATTCGAACCCACGACCTTACCAAATATTTTTCTGGGCCCGGTTGTTCAAAACTTATGACGTCGTTAGTTAACGTTTCGTTAAAATTTTAAACGTTAATATCTCAAATACGCTGGTATTTTTTGTTGAAAAAATGTAAGAAGCTTTTGCAATACGCTGGTATTTTTTGTTGAAGAAATGTAAGAAGCTTTTGCAGTGCAAAAGCTTCTTACATTTTCAACAAAAATACCAGCTGTGCAAAAGCTTCTTACATTTTTTCAACAAAAAATACCAGCGTATTGCAAAAGCTTCTTACATTTTTTCAACAAAAAATACCAGCGTATTTGGTTACAAAGATGCAAAACACTTAACGAGTTGACCCCTTAACGAGCTCGTTAGGCTAACGATGCTTTGAACAACTGGGCCCAGATATTTAGCGGGTTAATCGAGCGTAACATCAATTATCACTTTGTATATTAAAAGGTGTTATTGTCCGCATCCTGCAAAAACTACCATCTGCATATACAAACACTGCCAACCTGCACACATACAAAATATACTGATTTAGCGTGAGATCTTCGCAAAGAAAATATCTAGGCATGCACAATTTTGAAAGGGAACTGTGCAGGTCTGATCAGACTGCAGTACCATGTACAGGCTGGTTCGGACAAGCGTAATTCGTGCGTTTATCCTATGTATGAGTATACATTTTTCATGGCGCGCCTGAAATGTTTAATTGTGATTTGTGTTTGTGCTTTGGAATATACAAACCGTACATCACAGAACAGACTGTACATATGAGTCGGATCATAGTCTTTGCTAATAGCACATGATATATGTCTTTATTCGGTAATAAGACGCGTATTTCCCTCCAAGGAAGTAGACAAAATTCTAGTTCCATCTTTTAAGATGGATGTAGACTTTAGACTCTACAAGATTAACCGGTTTTATAGCAAAATTACTATTAAACGCATTGGAGGTTGTTGTGTGGGTTTTTTTAATGGGGGGGGGAGGAGGAGGGAAGCCCCGTCTTGTAGCCGAATTAATCTGGCAGTCAGGTTACCCAATCCAAGAGCTAAGAACTCACATTACAGAACAACTTGCTGATAAATGTTGGAACTGAATCTTCTCTGTTTGTACATGATGAAACTTTTTATTCAGTTATAAGACGGGATTTCCTCCAAAGAAGAAGACAAAATTCTAGGTCCAACTTTTAAGATGGATCTTGAGCTTTCTTAGACCGTAAGAGAAATCCCGTCTTACAGCACAATTACTGTAGGTTTCAGATATTTGGGGTCATTCTGTTTGTGTGTTGGGGGAAATGAACCTCCGTCTTATGGCCGAATTAATATGGTAATCAGCTTGTCAAACCTTAGAGCTAACAACTCTGGTCTCAGAAGCCAAACATTGTTTTTGCCGAATTTATATGTCGGACGAAATTAATGCATTTCAGCGGAAAACAAACGTTGCCAAGCAGACAATTTGGTAGAAAAACGCATTTTTTCTGAAGAAAACAGTAAGATTAATGACATTACATATGTCCTGTTCATCTTATCTTATAGTACTATTTATTTGAAAAATCCAGGGAGGACACTTTTTACGAACTTTGCGTTCATCAAGTTATTGACAGCCCTCCGCCCCCCACCCCCCCCCCCCCCCAATTCTCCTCCCCTTACAAGAGCAGTCGGGTCATATAAAACGGTGAGCACTGGAATATTCCCCTTGTAGAACGCCTTTAGCGTCCGCAACTTTCTACGCCACCTGGAGTAATGTGTGAATTCTGTTGGATATTTGCGCCAGCATAGAAAATAAGGGTGCTGATCGAAAATGTAAAAATGACCGCACTGTTTTACTTCCTATTTCAATAAAAAATATATCAGTGAAATGCTGAATAATTGTAGTTTTCGGAATGAACACGGAAAATTTTCATTTTATGAAAAAAGAGACATATGCGGGTAAAAACTTTGATCAACGCAGTGAAAATGTCATGATTTACTATATATTCTATACATTTTGAGGGTAGTCAACTTAAACTAAAAAATGACCGCGGTATTTCTTATGCAATCTTTTCAAAAATTATATCAGGCTGTTCGCAAATTAATGCAGTTTTCGAAATGAACACGGAAAAATGGATTTGAATATAAGGAAAAATAAAATAAGAAGAAAAAGATGACTTGCCCATATCTCGTAGTGTATTTCATTACCAGCTCGATTTGCGAATATCGATTATCGATTTTTAAACAGTGGCGTGGAAAGTTATCCATGGTAAGGTCCTTATTCTCAAAGCTGTTTTCCATGTATTAAGTTGCCAAAAATGATCGATTTTGTTAAATATGATATATAAAGCTGTTTGCAGATACTTCAATTTATTGCAGGAAAGACAAAAAAAAAAAAAAAAAAAAATAGGTAACAACTGGGATTCGAACCCACGACCTTACCAAATATTTTTCTGGGCCCGGTTGTTCAAAACTTATGACGTCGTTAGTTAACGTTTCGTTAAAATTTTAAACGTTAATATCTCAAATACGCTGGTATTTTTTGTTGAAAAAATGTAAGAAGCTTTTGCAATACGCTGGTATTTTTTGTTGAAGAAATGTAAGAAGCTTTTGCAGTGCAAAAGCTTCTTACATTTTCAACAAAAATACCAGCTGTGCAAAAGCTTCTTACATTTTTTCAACAAAAAATACCAGCGTATTGCAAAAGCTTCTTACATTTTTTCAACAAAAAATACCAGCGTATTTGGTTACAAAGATGCAAAACACTTAACGAGTTGACCCCTTAACGAGCTCGTTAGGCTAACGATGCTTTGAACAACTGGGCCCAGATATTTAGCGGGTTAATCGAGCGTAACATCAATTATCACTTTGTATATTAAAAGGTGTTATTGTCCGCATCCTGCAAAAACTACCATCTGCATATACAAACACTGCCAACCTGCACACATACAAAATATACTGATTTAGCGTGAGATCTTCGCAAAGAAAATATCTAGGCATGCACAATTTTGAAAGGGAACTGTGCAGGTCTGATCAGACTGCAGTACCATGTACAGGCTGGTTCGGACAAGCGTAATTCGTGCGTTTATCCTATGTATGAGTATACATTTTTCATGGCGCGCCTGAAATGTTTAATTGTGATTTGTGTTTGTGCTTTGGAATATACAAACCGTACATCACAGAACAGACTGTACATATGAGTCGGATCATAGTCTTTGCTAATAGCACATGATATATGTCTTTATTCGGTAATAAGACGCGTATTTCCCTCCAAGGAAGTAGACAAAATTCTAGTTCCATCTTTTAAGATGGATGTAGACTTTAGACTCTACAAGATTAACCGGTTTTATAGCAAAATTACTATTAAACGCATTGGAGGTTGTTGTGTGGGTTTTTTTAATGGGGGGGGGAGGAGGAGGGAAGCCCCGTCTTGTAGCCGAATTAATCTGGCAGTCAGGTTACCCAATCCAAGAGCTAAGAACTCACATTACAGAACAACTTGCTGATAAATGTTGGAACTGAATCTTCTCTGTTTGTACATGATGAAACTTTTTATTCAGTTATAAGACGGGATTTCCTCCAAAGAAGAAGACAAAATTCTAGGTCCAACTTTTAAGATGGATCTTGAGCTTTCTTAGACCGTAAGAGAAATCCCGTCTTACAGCACAATTACTGTAGGTTTCAGATATTTGGGGTCATTCTGTTTGTGTGTTGGGGGAAATGAACCTCCGTCTTATGGCCGAATTAATATGGTAATCAGCTTGTCAAACCTTAGAGCTAACAACTCTGGTCTCAGAAGCCAAACATTGTTTTTGCCGAATTTATATGTCGGACGAAATTAATGCATTTCAGCGGAAAACAAACGTTGCCAAGCAGACAATTTGGTAGAAAAACGCATTTTTTCTGAAGAAAACAGTAAGATTAATGACATTACATATGTCCTGTTCATCTTATCTTATAGTACTATTTATTTGAAAAATCCAGGGAGGACACTTTTTACGAACTTTGCGTTCATCAAGTTATTGACAGCCCTCCGCCCCCCACCCCCCCCCCCCCCCAATTCTCCTCCCCTTACAAGAGCAGTCGGGTCATATAAAACGGTGAGCACTGGAATATTCCCCTTGTAGAACGCCTTTAGCGTCCGCAACTTTCTACGCCACCTGGAGTAATGTGTGAATTCTGTTGGATATTTGCGCCAGCATAGAAAATAAGGGTGCTGATCGAAAATGTAAAAATGACCGCACTGTTTTACTTCCTATTTCAATAAAAAATATATCAGTGAAATGCTGAATAATTGTAGTTTTCGGAATGAACACGGAAAATTTTCATTTTATGAAAAAAGAGACATATGCGGGTAAAAACTTTGATCAACGCAGTGAAAATGTCATGATTTACTATATATTCTATACATTTTGAGGGTAGTCAACTTAAACTAAAAAATGACCGCGGTATTTCTTATGCAATCTTTTCAAAAATTATATCAGGCTGTTCGCAAATTAATGCAGTTTTCGAAATGAACACGGAAAAATGGATTTGAATATAAGGAAAAATAAAATAAGAAGAAAAAGATGACTTGCCCATATCTCGTAGTGTATTTCATTACCAGCTCGATTTGCGAATATCGATTATCGATTTTTAAACAGTGGCGTGGAAAGTTATCCATGGTAAGGTCCTTATTCTCAAAGCTGTTTTCCATGTATTAAGTTGCCAAAAATGATCGATTTTGTTAAATATGATATATAAAGCTGTTTGCAGATACTTCAATTTATTGCAGGAAAGACAAAAAAAAAAAAAAAAAAAAATAGGTAACAACTGGGATTCGAACCCACGACCTTACCAAATATTTTTCTGGGCCCGGTTGTTCAAAACTTATGACGTCGTTAGTTAACGTTTCGTTAAAATTTTAAACGTTAATATCTCAAATACGCTGGTATTTTTTGTTGAAAAAATGTAAGAAGCTTTTGCAATACGCTGGTATTTTTTGTTGAAGAAATGTAAGAAGCTTTTGCAGTGCAAAAGCTTCTTACATTTTCAACAAAAATACCAGCTGTGCAAAAGCTTCTTACATTTTTTCAACAAAAAATACCAGCGTATTGCAAAAGCTTCTTACATTTTTTCAACAAAAAATACCAGCGTATTTGGTTACAAAGATGCAAAACACTTAACGAGTTGACCCCTTAACGAGCTCGTTAGGCTAACGATGCTTTGAACAACTGGGCCCAGATATTTAGCGGGTTAATCGAGCGTAACATCAATTATCACTTTGTATATTAAAAGGTGTTATTGTCCGCATCCTGCAAAAACTACCATCTGCATATACAAACACTGCCAACCTGCACACATACAAAATATACTGATTTAGCGTGAGATCTTCGCAAAGAAAATATCTAGGCATGCACAATTTTGAAAGGGAACTGTGCAGGTCTGATCAGACTGCAGTACCATGTACAGGCTGGTTCGGACAAGCGTAATTCGTGCGTTTATCCTATGTATGAGTATACATTTTTCATGGCGCGCCTGAAATGTTTAATTGTGATTTGTGTTTGTGCTTTGGAATATACAAACCGTACATCACAGAACAGACTGTACATATGAGTCGGATCATAGTCTTTGCTAATAGCACATGATATATGTCTTTATTCGGTAATAAGACGCGTATTTCCCTCCAAGGAAGTAGACAAAATTCTAGTTCCATCTTTTAAGATGGATGTAGACTTTAGACTCTACAAGATTAACCGGTTTTATAGCAAAATTACTATTAAACGCATTGGAGGTTGTTGTGTGGGTTTTTTTAATGGGGGGGGGAGGAGGAGGGAAGCCCCGTCTTGTAGCCGAATTAATCTGGCAGTCAGGTTACCCAATCCAAGAGCTAAGAACTCACATTACAGAACAACTTGCTGATAAATGTTGGAACTGAATCTTCTCTGTTTGTACATGATGAAACTTTTTATTCAGTTATAAGACGGGATTTCCTCCAAAGAAGAAGACAAAATTCTAGGTCCAACTTTTAAGATGGATCTTGAGCTTTCTTAGACCGTAAGAGAAATCCCGTCTTACAGCACAATTACTGTAGGTTTCAGATATTTGGGGTCATTCTGTTTGTGTGTTGGGGGAAATGAACCTCCGTCTTATGGCCGAATTAATATGGTAATCAGCTTGTCAAACCTTAGAGCTAACAACTCTGGTCTCAGAAGCCAAACATTGTTTTTGCCGAATTTATATGTCGGACGAAATTAATGCATTTCAGCGGAAAACAAACGTTGCCAAGCAGACAATTTGGTAGAAAAACGCATTTTTTCTGAAGAAAACAGTAAGATTAATGACATTACATATGTCCTGTTCATCTTATCTTATAGTACTATTTATTTGAAAAATCCAGGGAGGACACTTTTTACGAACTTTGCGTTCATCAAGTTATTGACAGCCCTCCGCCCCCCACCCCCCCCCCCCCCCAATTCTCCTCCCCTTACAAGAGCAGTCGGGTCATATAAAACGGTGAGCACTGGAATATTCCCCTTGTAGAACGCCTTTAGCGTCCGCAACTTTCTACGCCACCTGGAGTAATGTGTGAATTCTGTTGGATATTTGCGCCAGCATAGAAAATAAGGGTGCTGATCGAAAATGTAAAAATGACCGCACTGTTTTACTTCCTATTTCAATAAAAAATATATCAGTGAAATGCTGAATAATTGTAGTTTTCGGAATGAACACGGAAAATTTTCATTTTATGAAAAAAGAGACATATGCGGGTAAAAACTTTGATCAACGCAGTGAAAATGTCATGATTTACTATATATTCTATACATTTTGAGGGTAGTCAACTTAAACTAAAAAATGACCGCGGTATTTCTTATGCAATCTTTTCAAAAATTATATCAGGCTGTTCGCAAATTAATGCAGTTTTCGAAATGAACACGGAAAAATGGATTTGAATATAAGGAAAAATAAAATAAGAAGAAAAAGATGACTTGCCCATATCTCGTAGTGTATTTCATTACCAGCTCGATTTGCGAATATCGATTATCGATTTTTAAACAGTGGCGTGGAAAGTTATCCATGGTAAGGTCCTTATTCTCAAAGCTGTTTTCCATGTATTAAGTTGCCAAAAATGATCGATTTTGTTAAATATGATATATAAAGCTGTTTGCAGATACTTCAATTTATTGCAGGAAAGACAAAAAAAAAAAAAAAAAAAAATAGGTAACAACTGGGATTCGAACCCACGACCTTACCAAATATTTTTCTGGGCCCGGTTGTTCAAAACTTATGACGTCGTTAGTTAACGTTTCGTTAAAATTTTAAACGTTAATATCTCAAATACGCTGGTATTTTTTGTTGAAAAAATGTAAGAAGCTTTTGCAATACGCTGGTATTTTTTGTTGAAGAAATGTAAGAAGCTTTTGCAGTGCAAAAGCTTCTTACATTTTCAACAAAAATACCAGCTGTGCAAAAGCTTCTTACATTTTTTCAACAAAAAATACCAGCGTATTGCAAAAGCTTCTTACATTTTTTCAACAAAAAATACCAGCGTATTTGGTTACAAAGATGCAAAACACTTAACGAGTTGACCCCTTAACGAGCTCGTTAGGCTAACGATGCTTTGAACAACTGGGCCCAGATATTTAGCGGGTTAATCGAGCGTAACATCAATTATCACTTTGTATATTAAAAGGTGTTATTGTCCGCATCCTGCAAAAACTACCATCTGCATATACAAACACTGCCAACCTGCACACATACAAAATATACTGATTTAGCGTGAGATCTTCGCAAAGAAAATATCTAGGCATGCACAATTTTGAAAGGGAACTGTGCAGGTCTGATCAGACTGCAGTACCATGTACAGGCTGGTTCGGACAAGCGTAATTCGTGCGTTTATCCTATGTATGAGTATACATTTTTCATGGCGCGCCTGAAATGTTTAATTGTGATTTGTGTTTGTGCTTTGGAATATACAAACCGTACATCACAGAACAGACTGTACATATGAGTCGGATCATAGTCTTTGCTAATAGCACATGATATATGTCTTTATTCGGTAATAAGACGCGTATTTCCCTCCAAGGAAGTAGACAAAATTCTAGTTCCATCTTTTAAGATGGATGTAGACTTTAGACTCTACAAGATTAACCGGTTTTATAGCAAAATTACTATTAAACGCATTGGAGGTTGTTGTGTGGGTTTTTTTAATGGGGGGGGGAGGAGGAGGGAAGCCCCGTCTTGTAGCCGAATTAATCTGGCAGTCAGGTTACCCAATCCAAGAGCTAAGAACTCACATTACAGAACAACTTGCTGATAAATGTTGGAACTGAATCTTCTCTGTTTGTACATGATGAAACTTTTTATTCAGTTATAAGACGGGATTTCCTCCAAAGAAGAAGACAAAATTCTAGGTCCAACTTTTAAGATGGATCTTGAGCTTTCTTAGACCGTAAGAGAAATCCCGTCTTACAGCACAATTACTGTAGGTTTCAGATATTTGGGGTCATTCTGTTTGTGTGTTGGGGGAAATGAACCTCCGTCTTATGGCCGAATTAATATGGTAATCAGCTTGTCAAACCTTAGAGCTAACAACTCTGGTCTCAGAAGCCAAACATTGTTTTTGCCGAATTTATATGTCGGACGAAATTAATGCATTTCAGCGGAAAACAAACGTTGCCAAGCAGACAATTTGGTAGAAAAACGCATTTTTTCTGAAGAAAACAGTAAGATTAATGACATTACATATGTCCTGTTCATCTTATCTTATAGTACTATTTATTTGAAAAATCCAGGGAGGACACTTTTTACGAACTTTGCGTTCATCAAGTTATTGACAGCCCTCCGCCCCCCACCCCCCCCCCCCCCCAATTCTCCTCCCCTTACAAGAGCAGTCGGGTCATATAAAACGGTGAGCACTGGAATATTCCCCTTGTAGAACGCCTTTAGCGTCCGCAACTTTCTACGCCACCTGGAGTAATGTGTGAATTCTGTTGGATATTTGCGCCAGCATAGAAAATAAGGGTGCTGATCGAAAATGTAAAAATGACCGCACTGTTTTACTTCCTATTTCAATAAAAAATATATCAGTGAAATGCTGAATAATTGTAGTTTTCGGAATGAACACGGAAAATTTTCATTTTATGAAAAAAGAGACATATGCGGGTAAAAACTTTGATCAACGCAGTGAAAATGTCATGATTTACTATATATTCTATACATTTTGAGGGTAGTCAACTTAAACTAAAAAATGACCGCGGTATTTCTTATGCAATCTTTTCAAAAATTATATCAGGCTGTTCGCAAATTAATGCAGTTTTCGAAATGAACACGGAAAAATGGATTTGAATATAAGGAAAAATAAAATAAGAAGAAAAAGATGACTTGCCCATATCTCGTAGTGTATTTCATTACCAGCTCGATTTGCGAATATCGATTATCGATTTTTAAACAGTGGCGTGGAAAGTTATCCATGGTAAGGTCCTTATTCTCAAAGCTGTTTTCCATGTATTAAGTTGCCAAAAATGATCGATTTTGTTAAATATGATATATAAAGCTGTTTGCAGATACTTCAATTTATTGCAGGAAAGACAAAAAAAAAAAAAAAAAAAAATAGGTAACAACTGGGATTCGAACCCACGACCTTACCAAATATTTTTCTGGGCCCGGTTGTTCAAAACTTATGACGTCGTTAGTTAACGTTTCGTTAAAATTTTAAACGTTAATATCTCAAATACGCTGGTATTTTTTGTTGAAAAAATGTAAGAAGCTTTTGCAATACGCTGGTATTTTTTGTTGAAGAAATGTAAGAAGCTTTTGCAGTGCAAAAGCTTCTTACATTTTCAACAAAAATACCAGCTGTGCAAAAGCTTCTTACATTTTTTCAACAAAAAATACCAGCGTATTGCAAAAGCTTCTTACATTTTTTCAACAAAAAATACCAGCGTATTTGGTTACAAAGATGCAAAACACTTAACGAGTTGACCCCTTAACGAGCTCGTTAGGCTAACGATGCTTTGAACAACTGGGCCCAGATATTTAGCGGGTTAATCGAGCGTAACATCAATTATCACTTTGTATATTAAAAGGTGTTATTGTCCGCATCCTGCAAAAACTACCATCTGCATATACAAACACTGCCAACCTGCACACATACAAAATATACTGATTTAGCGTGAGATCTTCGCAAAGAAAATATCTAGGCATGCACAATTTTGAAAGGGAACTGTGCAGGTCTGATCAGACTGCAGTACCATGTACAGGCTGGTTCGGACAAGCGTAATTCGTGCGTTTATCCTATGTATGAGTATACATTTTTCATGGCGCGCCTGAAATGTTTAATTGTGATTTGTGTTTGTGCTTTGGAATATACAAACCGTACATCACAGAACAGACTGTACATATGAGTCGGATCATAGTCTTTGCTAATAGCACATGATATATGTCTTTATTCGGTAATAAGACGCGTATTTCCCTCCAAGGAAGTAGACAAAATTCTAGTTCCATCTTTTAAGATGGATGTAGACTTTAGACTCTACAAGATTAACCGGTTTTATAGCAAAATTACTATTAAACGCATTGGAGGTTGTTGTGTGGGTTTTTTTAATGGGGGGGGGAGGAGGAGGGAAGCCCCGTCTTGTAGCCGAATTAATCTGGCAGTCAGGTTACCCAATCCAAGAGCTAAGAACTCACATTACAGAACAACTTGCTGATAAATGTTGGAACTGAATCTTCTCTGTTTGTACATGATGAAACTTTTTATTCAGTTATAAGACGGGATTTCCTCCAAAGAAGAAGACAAAATTCTAGGTCCAACTTTTAAGATGGATCTTGAGCTTTCTTAGACCGTAAGAGAAATCCCGTCTTACAGCACAATTACTGTAGGTTTCAGATATTTGGGGTCATTCTGTTTGTGTGTTGGGGGAAATGAACCTCCGTCTTATGGCCGAATTAATATGGTAATCAGCTTGTCAAACCTTAGAGCTAACAACTCTGGTCTCAGAAGCCAAACATTGTTTTTGCCGAATTTATATGTCGGACGAAATTAATGCATTTCAGCGGAAAACAAACGTTGCCAAGCAGACAATTTGGTAGAAAAACGCATTTTTTCTGAAGAAAACAGTAAGATTAATGACATTACATATGTCCTGTTCATCTTATCTTATAGTACTATTTATTTGAAAAATCCAGGGAGGACACTTTTTACGAACTTTGCGTTCATCAAGTTATTGACAGCCCTCCGCCCCCCACCCCCCCCCCCCCCCAATTCTCCTCCCCTTACAAGAGCAGTCGGGTCATATAAAACGGTGAGCACTGGAATATTCCCCTTGTAGAACGCCTTTAGCGTCCGCAACTTTCTACGCCACCTGGAGTAATGTGTGAATTCTGTTGGATATTTGCGCCAGCATAGAAAATAAGGGTGCTGATCGAAAATGTAAAAATGACCGCACTGTTTTACTTCCTATTTCAATAAAAAATATATCAGTGAAATGCTGAATAATTGTAGTTTTCGGAATGAACACGGAAAATTTTCATTTTATGAAAAAAGAGACATATGCGGGTAAAAACTTTGATCAACGCAGTGAAAATGTCATGATTTACTATATATTCTATACATTTTGAGGGTAGTCAACTTAAACTAAAAAATGACCGCGGTATTTCTTATGCAATCTTTTCAAAAATTATATCAGGCTGTTCGCAAATTAATGCAGTTTTCGAAATGAACACGGAAAAATGGATTTGAATATAAGGAAAAATAAAATAAGAAGAAAAAGATGACTTGCCCATATCTCGTAGTGTATTTCATTACCAGCTCGATTTGCGAATATCGATTATCGATTTTTAAACAGTGGCGTGGAAAGTTATCCATGGTAAGGTCCTTATTCTCAAAGCTGTTTTCCATGTATTAAGTTGCCAAAAATGATCGATTTTGTTAAATATGATATATAAAGCTGTTTGCAGATACTTCAATTTATTGCAGGAAAGACAAAAAAAAAAAAAAAAAAAAATAGGTAACAACTGGGATTCGAACCCACGACCTTACCAAATATTTTTCTGGGCCCGGTTGTTCAAAACTTATGACGTCGTTAGTTAACGTTTCGTTAAAATTTTAAACGTTAATATCTCAAATACGCTGGTATTTTTTGTTGAAAAAATGTAAGAAGCTTTTGCAATACGCTGGTATTTTTTGTTGAAGAAATGTAAGAAGCTTTTGCAGTGCAAAAGCTTCTTACATTTTCAACAAAAATACCAGCTGTGCAAAAGCTTCTTACATTTTTTCAACAAAAAATACCAGCGTATTGCAAAAGCTTCTTACATTTTTTCAACAAAAAATACCAGCGTATTTGGTTACAAAGATGCAAAACACTTAACGAGTTGACCCCTTAACGAGCTCGTTAGGCTAACGATGCTTTGAACAACTGGGCCCAGATATTTAGCGGGTTAATCGAGCGTAACATCAATTATCACTTTGTATATTAAAAGGTGTTATTGTCCGCATCCTGCAAAAACTACCATCTGCATATACAAACACTGCCAACCTGCACACATACAAAATATACTGATTTAGCGTGAGATCTTCGCAAAGAAAATATCTAGGCATGCACAATTTTGAAAGGGAACTGTGCAGGTCTGATCAGACTGCAGTACCATGTACAGGCTGGTTCGGACAAGCGTAATTCGTGCGTTTATCCTATGTATGAGTATACATTTTTCATGGCGCGCCTGAAATGTTTAATTGTGATTTGTGTTTGTGCTTTGGAATATACAAACCGTACATCACAGAACAGACTGTACATATGAGTCGGATCATAGTCTTTGCTAATAGCACATGATATATGTCTTTATTCGGTAATAAGACGCGTATTTCCCTCCAAGGAAGTAGACAAAATTCTAGTTCCATCTTTTAAGATGGATGTAGACTTTAGACTCTACAAGATTAACCGGTTTTATAGCAAAATTACTATTAAACGCATTGGAGGTTGTTGTGTGGGTTTTTTTAATGGGGGGGGGAGGAGGAGGGAAGCCCCGTCTTGTAGCCGAATTAATCTGGCAGTCAGGTTACCCAATCCAAGAGCTAAGAACTCACATTACAGAACAACTTGCTGATAAATGTTGGAACTGAATCTTCTCTGTTTGTACATGATGAAACTTTTTATTCAGTTATAAGACGGGATTTCCTCCAAAGAAGAAGACAAAATTCTAGGTCCAACTTTTAAGATGGATCTTGAGCTTTCTTAGACCGTAAGAGAAATCCCGTCTTACAGCACAATTACTGTAGGTTTCAGATATTTGGGGTCATTCTGTTTGTGTGTTGGGGGAAATGAACCTCCGTCTTATGGCCGAATTAATATGGTAATCAGCTTGTCAAACCTTAGAGCTAACAACTCTGGTCTCAGAAGCCAAACATTGTTTTTGCCGAATTTATATGTCGGACGAAATTAATGCATTTCAGCGGAAAACAAACGTTGCCAAGCAGACAATTTGGTAGAAAAACGCATTTTTTCTGAAGAAAACAGTAAGATTAATGACATTACATATGTCCTGTTCATCTTATCTTATAGTACTATTTATTTGAAAAATCCAGGGAGGACACTTTTTACGAACTTTGCGTTCATCAAGTTATTGACAGCCCTCCGCCCCCCACCCCCCCCCCCCCCCCCCCCCAATTCTCCTCCCCTTACAAGAGCAGTCGGGTCATATAAAACGGTGAGCACTGGAATATTCCCCTTGTAGAACGCCTTTAGCGTCCGCAACTTTCTACGCCACCTGGAGTAATGTGTGAATTCTGTTGGATATATGCGCCAGCATAGAAAATAAGGGTGCTGATCGAAAATGTAAAAATGACCGCACTGTTTTACTTCCTATTTCAATAAAAAATATATCAGTGAAATGCTGAATAATTGTAGTTTTCGGAATGAACACGGAAAATTTTCATTTTATGAAAAAAGAGACATATGCGGGTAAAAACTTTGATCAACGCAGTGAAAATGTCATGATTTACTATATATTCTATACATTTTGAGGGTAGTCAACTTAAACTAAAAAATGACCGCGGTATTTCTTATGCAATCTTTTCAAAAATTATATCAGGCTGTTCGCAAATTAATGCAGTTTTCGAAATGAACACGGAAAAATGGATTTGAATATAAGGAAAAATAAAATAAGAAGAAAAAGATGACTTGCCCATATCTCGTAGTGTATTTCATTACCAGCTCGATTTGCGAATATCGATTATCGATTTTTAAACAGTGGCGTGGAAAGTTATCCATGGTAAGGTCCTTATTCTCAAAGCTGTTTTCCATGTATTAAGTTGCCAAAAATGATCGATTTTGTTAAATATGATATATAAAGCTGTTTGCAGATACTTCAATTTATTGCAGGAAAGACAAAAAAAAAAAAAAAAAAAAATAGGTAACAACTGGGATTCGAACCCACGACCTTACCAAATATTTTTCTGGGCCCGGTTGTTCAAAACTTATGACGTCGTTAGTTAACGTTTCGTTAAAATTTTAAACGTTAATATCTCAAATACGCTGGTATTTTTTGTTGAAAAAATGTAAGAAGCTTTTGCAATACGCTGGTATTTTTTGTTGAAGAAATGTAAGAAGCTTTTGCAGTGCAAAAGCTTCTTACATTTTCAACAAAAATACCAGCTGTGCAAAAGCTTCTTACATTTTTTCAACAAAAAATACCAGCGTATTGCAAAAGCTTCTTACATTTTTTCAACAAAAAATACCAGCGTATTTGGTTACAAAGATGCAAAACACTTAACGAGTTGACCCCTTAACGAGCTCGTTAGGCTAACGATGCTTTGAACAACTGGGCCCAGATATTTAGCGGGTTAATCGAGCGTAACATCAATTATCACTTTGTATATTAAAAGGTGTTATTGTCCGCATCCTGCAAAAACTACCATCTGCATATACAAACACTGCCAACCTGCACACATACAAAATATACTGATTTAGCGTGAGATCTTCGCAAAGAAAATATCTAGGCATGCACAATTTTGAAAGGGAACTGTGCAGGTCTGATCAGACTGCAGTACCATGTACAGGCTGGTTCGGACAAGCGTAATTCGTGCGTTTATCCTATGTATGAGTATACATTTTTCATGGCGCGCCTGAAATGTTTAATTGTGATTTGTGTTTGTGCTTTGGAATATACAAACCGTACATCACAGAACAGACTGTACATATGAGTCGGATCATAGTCTTTGCTAATAGCACATGATATATGTCTTTATTCGGTAATAAGACGCGTATTTCCCTCCAAGGAAGTAGACAAAATTCTAGTTCCATCTTTTAAGATGGATGTAGACTTTAGACTCTACAAGATTAACCGGTTTTATAGCAAAATTACTATTAAACGCATTGGAGGTTGTTGTGTGGGTTTTTTTAATGGGGGGGGGAGGAGGAGGGAAGCCCCGTCTTGTAGCCGAATTAATCTGGCAGTCAGGTTACCCAATCCAAGAGCTAAGAACTCACATTACAGAACAACTTGCTGATAAATGTTGGAACTGAATCTTCTCTGTTTGTACATGATGAAACTTTTTATTCAGTTATAAGACGGGATTTCCTCCAAAGAAGAAGACAAAATTCTAGGTCCAACTTTTAAGATGGATCTTGAGCTTTCTTAGACCGTAAGAGAAATCCCGTCTTACAGCACAATTACTGTAGGTTTCAGATATTTGGGGTCATTCTGTTTGTGTGTTGGGGGAAATGAACCTCCGTCTTATGGCCGAATTAATATGGTAATCAGCTTGTCAAACCTTAGAGCTAACAACTCTGGTCTCAGAAGCCAAACATTGTTTTTGCCGAATTTATATGTCGGACGAAATTAATGCATTTCAGCGGAAAACAAACGTTGCCAAGCAGACAATTTGGTAGAAAAACGCATTTTTTCTGAAGAAAACAGTAAGATTAATGACATTACATATGTCCTGTTCATCTTATCTTATAGTACTATTTATTTGAAAAATCCAGGGAGGACACTTTTTACGAACTTTGCGTTCATCAAGTTATTGACAGCCCTCCGCCCCCCACCCCCCCCCCCCCCCAATTCTCCTCCCCTTACAAGAGCAGTCGGGTCATATAAAACGGTGAGCACTGGAATATTCCCCTTGTAGAACGCCTTTAGCGTCCGCAACTTTCTACGCCACCTGGAGTAATGTGTGAATTCTGTTGGATATTTGCGCCAGCATAGAAAATAAGGGTGCTGATCGAAAATGTAAAAATGACCGCACTGTTTTACTTCCTATTTCAATAAAAAATATATCAGTGAAATGCTGAATAATTGTAGTTTTCGGAATGAACACGGAAAATTTTCATTTTATGAAAAAAGAGACATATGCGGGTAAAAACTTTGATCAACGCAGTGAAAATGTCATGATTTACTATATATTCTATACATTTTGAGGGTAGTCAACTTAAACTAAAAAATGACCGCGGTATTTCTTATGCAATCTTTTCAAAAATTATATCAGGCTGTTCGCAAATTAATGCAGTTTTCGAAATGAACACGGAAAAATGGATTTGAATATAAGGAAAAATAAAATAAGAAGAAAAAGATGACTTGCCCATATCTCGTAGTGTATTTCATTACCAGCTCGATTTGCGAATATCGATTATCGATTTTTAAACAGTGGCGTGGAAAGTTATCCATGGTAAGGTCCTTATTCTCAAAGCTGTTTTCCATGTATTAAGTTGCCAAAAATGATCGATTTTGTTAAATATGATATATAAAGCTGTTTGCAGATACTTCAATTTATTGCAGGAAAGACAAAAAAAAAAAAAAAAAAAAATAGGTAACAACTGGGATTCGAACCCACGACCTTACCAAATATTTTTCTGGGCCCGGTTGTTCAAAACTTATGACGTCGTTAGTTAACGTTTCGTTAAAATTTTAAACGTTAATATCTCAAATACGCTGGTATTTTTTGTTGAAAAAATGTAAGAAGCTTTTGCAATACGCTGGTATTTTTTGTTGAAGAAATGTAAGAAGCTTTTGCAGTGCAAAAGCTTCTTACATTTTCAACAAAAATACCAGCTGTGCAAAAGCTTCTTACATTTTTTCAACAAAAAATACCAGCGTATTGCAAAAGCTTCTTACATTTTTTCAACAAAAAATACCAGCGTATTTGGTTACAAAGATGCAAAACACTTAACGAGTTGACCCCTTAACGAGCTCGTTAGGCTAACGATGCTTTGAACAACTGGGCCCAGATATTTAGCGGGTTAATCGAGCGTAACATCAATTATCACTTTGTATATTAAAAGGTGTTATTGTCCGCATCCTGCAAAAACTACCATCTGCATATACAAACACTGCCAACCTGCACACATACAAAATATACTGATTTAGCGTGAGATCTTCGCAAAGAAAATATCTAGGCATGCACAATTTTGAAAGGGAACTGTGCAGGTCTGATCAGACTGCAGTACCATGTACAGGCTGGTTCGGACAAGCGTAATTCGTGCGTTTATCCTATGTATGAGTATACATTTTTCATGGCGCGCCTGAAATGTTTAATTGTGATTTGTGTTTGTGCTTTGGAATATACAAACCGTACATCACAGAACAGACTGTACATATGAGTCGGATCATAGTCTTTGCTAATAGCACATGATATATGTCTTTATTCGGTAATAAGACGCGTATTTCCCTCCAAGGAAGTAGACAAAATTCTAGTTCCATCTTTTAAGATGGATGTAGACTTTAGACTCTACAAGATTAACCGGTTTTATAGCAAAATTACTATTAAACGCATTGGAGGTTGTTGTGTGGGTTTTTTTAATGGGGGGGGGAGGAGGAGGGAAGCCCCGTCTTGTAGCCGAATTAATCTGGCAGTCAGGTTACCCAATCCAAGAGCTAAGAACTCACATTACAGAACAACTTGCTGATAAATGTTGGAACTGAATCTTCTCTGTTTGTACATGATGAAACTTTTTATTCAGTTATAAGACGGGATTTCCTCCAAAGAAGAAGACAAAATTCTAGGTCCAACTTTTAAGATGGATCTTGAGCTTTCTTAGACCGTAAGAGAAATCCCGTCTTACAGCACAATTACTGTAGGTTTCAGATATTTGGGGTCATTCTGTTTGTGTGTTGGGGGAAATGAACCTCCGTCTTATGGCCGAATTAATATGGTAATCAGCTTGTCAAACCTTAGAGCTAACAACTCTGGTCTCAGAAGCCAAACATTGTTTTTGCCGAATTTATATGTCGGACGAAATTAATGCATTTCAGCGGAAAACAAACGTTGCCAAGCAGACAATTTGGTAGAAAAACGCATTTTTTCTGAAGAAAACAGTAAGATTAATGACATTACATATGTCCTGTTCATCTTATCTTATAGTACTATTTATTTGAAAAATCCAGGGAGGACACTTTTTACGAACTTTGCGTTCATCAAGTTATTGACAGCCCTCCGCCCCCCACCCCCCCCCCCCCCCAATTCTCCTCCCCTTACAAGAGCAGTCGGGTCATATAAAACGGTGAGCACTGGAATATTCCCCTTGTAGAACGCCTTTAGCGTCCGCAACTTTCTACGCCACCTGGAGTAATGTGTGAATTCTGTTGGATATTTGCGCCAGCATAGAAAATAAGGGTGCTGATCGAAAATGTAAAAATGACCGCACTGTTTTACTTCCTATTTCAATAAAAAATATATCAGTGAAATGCTGAATAATTGTAGTTTTCGGAATGAACACGGAAAATTTTCATTTTATGAAAAAAGAGACATATGCGGGTAAAAACTTTGATCAACGCAGTGAAAATGTCATGATTTACTATATATTCTATACATTTTGAGGGTAGTCAACTTAAACTAAAAAATGACCGCGGTATTTCTTATGCAATCTTTTCAAAAATTATATCAGGCTGTTCGCAAATTAATGCAGTTTTCGAAATGAACACGGAAAAATGGATTTGAATATAAGGAAAAATAAAATAAGAAGAAAAAGATGACTTGCCCATATCTCGTAGTGTATTTCATTACCAGCTCGATTTGCGAATATCGATTATCGATTTTTAAACAGTGGCGTGGAAAGTTATCCATGGTAAGGTCCTTATTCTCAAAGCTGTTTTCCATGTATTAAGTTGCCAAAAATGATCGATTTTGTTAAATATGATATATAAAGCTGTTTGCAGATACTTCAATTTATTGCAGGAAAGACAAAAAAAAAAAAAAAAAAAAATAGGTAACAACTGGGATTCGAACCCACGACCTTACCAAATATTTTTCTGGGCCCGGTTGTTCAAAACTTATGACGTCGTTAGTTAACGTTTCGTTAAAATTTTAAACGTTAATATCTCAAATACGCTGGTATTTTTTGTTGAAAAAATGTAAGAAGCTTTTGCAATACGCTGGTATTTTTTGTTGAAGAAATGTAAGAAGCTTTTGCAGTGCAAAAGCTTCTTACATTTTCAACAAAAATACCAGCTGTGCAAAAGCTTCTTACATTTTTTCAACAAAAAATACCAGCGTATTGCAAAAGCTTCTTACATTTTTTCAACAAAAAATACCAGCGTATTTGGTTACAAAGATGCAAAACACTTAACGAGTTGACCCCTTAACGAGCTCGTTAGGCTAACGATGCTTTGAACAACTGGGCCCAGATATTTAGCGGGTTAATCGAGCGTAACATCAATTATCACTTTGTATATTAAAAGGTGTTATTGTCCGCATCCTGCAAAAACTACCATCTGCATATACAAACACTGCCAACCTGCACACATACAAAATATACTGATTTAGCGTGAGATCTTCGCAAAGAAAATATCTAGGCATGCACAATTTTGAAAGGGAACTGTGCAGGTCTGATCAGACTGCAGTACCATGTACAGGCTGGTTCGGACAAGCGTAATTCGTGCGTTTATCCTATGTATGAGTATACATTTTTCATGGCGCGCCTGAAATGTTTAATTGTGATTTGTGTTTGTGCTTTGGAATATACAAACCGTACATCACAGAACAGACTGTACATATGAGTCGGATCATAGTCTTTGCTAATAGCACATGATATATGTCTTTATTCGGTAATAAGACGCGTATTTCCCTCCAAGGAAGTAGACAAAATTCTAGTTCCATCTTTTAAGATGGATGTAGACTTTAGACTCTACAAGATTAACCGGTTTTATAGCAAAATTACTATTAAACGCATTGGAGGTTGTTGTGTGGGTTTTTTTAATGGGGGGGGGAGGAGGAGGGAAGCCCCGTCTTGTAGCCGAATTAATCTGGCAGTCAGGTTACCCAATCCAAGAGCTAAGAACTCACATTACAGAACAACTTGCTGATAAATGTTGGAACTGAATCTTCTCTGTTTGTACATGATGAAACTTTTTATTCAGTTATAAGACGGGATTTCCTCCAAAGAAGAAGACAAAATTCTAGGTCCAACTTTTAAGATGGATCTTGAGCTTTCTTAGACCGTAAGAGAAATCCCGTCTTACAGCACAATTACTGTAGGTTTCAGATATTTGGGGTCATTCTGTTTGTGTGTTGGGGGAAATGAACCTCCGTCTTATGGCCGAATTAATATGGTAATCAGCTTGTCAAACCTTAGAGCTAACAACTCTGGTCTCAGAAGCCAAACATTGTTTTTGCCGAATTTATATGTCGGACGAAATTAATGCATTTCAGCGGAAAACAAACGTTGCCAAGCAGACAATTTGGTAGAAAAACGCATTTTTTCTGAAGAAAACAGTAAGATTAATGACATTACATATGTCCTGTTCATCTTATCTTATAGTACTATTTATTTGAAAAATCCAGGGAGGACACTTTTTACGAACTTTGCGTTCATCAAGTTATTGACAGCCCTCCGCCCCCCACCCCCCCCCCCCCCCAATTCTCCTCCCCTTACAAGAGCAGTCGGGTCATATAAAACGGTGAGCACTGGAATATTCCCCTTGTAGAACGCCTTTAGCGTCCGCAACTTTCTACGCCACCTGGAGTAATGTGTGAATTCTGTTGGATATTTGCGCCAGCATAGAAAATAAGGGTGCTGATCGAAAATGTAAAAATGACCGCACTGTTTTACTTCCTATTTCAATAAAAAATATATCAGTGAAATGCTGAATAATTGTAGTTTTCGGAATGAACACGGAAAATTTTCATTTTATGAAAAAAGAGACATATGCGGGTAAAAACTTTGATCAACGCAGTGAAAATGTCATGATTTACTATATATTCTATACATTTTGAGGGTAGTCAACTTAAACTAAAAAATGACCGCGGTATTTCTTATGCAATCTTTTCAAAAATTATATCAGGCTGTTCGCAAATTAATGCAGTTTTCGAAATGAACACGGAAAAATGGATTTGAATATAAGGAAAAATAAAATAAGAAGAAAAAGATGACTTGCCCATATCTCGTAGTGTATTTCATTACCAGCTCGATTTGCGAATATCGATTATCGATTTTTAAACAGTGGCGTGGAAAGTTATCCATGGTAAGGTCCTTATTCTCAAAGCTGTTTTCCATGTATTAAGTTGCCAAAAATGATCGATTTTGTTAAATATGATATATAAAGCTGTTTGCAGATACTTCAATTTATTGCAGGAAAGACAAAAAAAAAAAAAAAAAAAAATAGGTAACAACTGGGATTCGAACCCACGACCTTACCAAATATTTTTCTGGGCCCGGTTGTTCAAAACTTATGACGTCGTTAGTTAACGTTTCGTTAAAATTTTAAACGTTAATATCTCAAATACGCTGGTATTTTTTGTTGAAAAAATGTAAGAAGCTTTTGCAATACGCTGGTATTTTTTGTTGAAGAAATGTAAGAAGCTTTTGCAGTGCAAAAGCTTCTTACATTTTCAACAAAAATACCAGCTGTGCAAAAGCTTCTTACATTTTTTCAACAAAAAATACCAGCGTATTGCAAAAGCTTCTTACATTTTTTCAACAAAAAATACCAGCGTATTTGGTTACAAAGATGCAAAACACTTAACGAGTTGACCCCTTAACGAGCTCGTTAGGCTAACGATGCTTTGAACAACTGGGCCCAGATATTTAGCGGGTTAATCGAGCGTAACATCAATTATCACTTTGTATATTAAAAGGTGTTATTGTCCGCATCCTGCAAAAACTACCATCTGCATATACAAACACTGCCAACCTGCACACATACAAAATATACTGATTTAGCGTGAGATCTTCGCAAAGAAAATATCTAGGCATGCACAATTTTGAAAGGGAACTGTGCAGGTCTGATCAGACTGCAGTACCATGTACAGGCTGGTTCGGACAAGCGTAATTCGTGCGTTTATCCTATGTATGAGTATACATTTTTCATGGCGCGCCTGAAATGTTTAATTGTGATTTGTGTTTGTGCTTTGGAATATACAAACCGTACATCACAGAACAGACTGTACATATGAGTCGGATCATAGTCTTTGCTAATAGCACATGATATATGTCTTTATTCGGTAATAAGACGCGTATTTCCCTCCAAGGAAGTAGACAAAATTCTAGTTCCATCTTTTAAGATGGATGTAGACTTTAGACTCTACAAGATTAACCGGTTTTATAGCAAAATTACTATTAAACGCATTGGAGGTTGTTGTGTGGGTTTTTTTAATGGGGGGGGGAGGAGGAGGGAAGCCCCGTCTTGTAGCCGAATTAATCTGGCAGTCAGGTTACCCAATCCAAGAGCTAAGAACTCACATTACAGAACAACTTGCTGATAAATGTTGGAACTGAATCTTCTCTGTTTGTACATGATGAAACTTTTTATTCAGTTATAAGACGGGATTTCCTCCAAAGAAGAAGACAAAATTCTAGGTCCAACTTTTAAGATGGATCTTGAGCTTTCTTAGACCGTAAGAGAAATCCCGTCTTACAGCACAATTACTGTAGGTTTCAGATATTTGGGGTCATTCTGTTTGTGTGTTGGGGGAAATGAACCTCCGTCTTATGGCCGAATTAATATGGTAATCAGCTTGTCAAACCTTAGAGCTAACAACTCTGGTCTCAGAAGCCAAACATTGTTTTTGCCGAATTTATATGTCGGACGAAATTAATGCATTTCAGCGGAAAACAAACGTTGCCAAGCAGACAATTTGGTAGAAAAACGCATTTTTTCTGAAGAAAACAGTAAGATTAATGACATTACATATGTCCTGTTCATCTTATCTTATAGTACTATTTATTTGAAAAATCCAGGGAGGACACTTTTTACGAACTTTGCGTTCATCAAGTTATTGACAGCCCTCCGCCCCCCACCCCCCCCCCCCCCCAATTCTCCTCCCCTTACAAGAGCAGTCGGGTCATATAAAACGGTGAGCACTGGAATATTCCCCTTGTAGAACGCCTTTAGCGTCCGCAACTTTCTACGCCACCTGGAGTAATGTGTGAATTCTGTTGGATATTTGCGCCAGCATAGAAAATAAGGGTGCTGATCGAAAATGTAAAAATGACCGCACTGTTTTACTTCCTATTTCAATAAAAAATATATCAGTGAAATGCTGAATAATTGTAGTTTTCGGAATGAACACGGAAAATTTTCATTTTATGAAAAAAGAGACATATGCGGGTAAAAACTTTGATCAACGCAGTGAAAATGTCATGATTTACTATATATTCTATACATTTTGAGGGTAGTCAACTTAAACTAAAAAATGACCGCGGTATTTCTTATGCAATCTTTTCAAAAATTATATCAGGCTGTTCGCAAATTAATGCAGTTTTCGAAATGAACACGGAAAAATGGATTTGAATATAAGGAAAAATAAAATAAGAAGAAAAAGATGACTTGCCCATATCTCGTAGTGTATTTCATTACCAGCTCGATTTGCGAATATCGATTATCGATTTTTAAACAGTGGCGTGGAAAGTTATCCATGGTAAGGTCCTTATTCTCAAAGCTGTTTTCCATGTATTAAGTTGCCAAAAATGATCGATTTTGTTAAATATGATATATAAAGCTGTTTGCAGATACTTCAATTTATTGCAGGAAAGACAAAAAAAAAAAAAAAAAAAAATAGGTAACAACTGGGATTCGAACCCACGACCTTACCAAATATTTTTCTGGGCCCGGTTGTTCAAAACTTATGACGTCGTTAGTTAACGTTTCGTTAAAATTTTAAACGTTAATATCTCAAATACGCTGGTATTTTTTGTTGAAAAAATGTAAGAAGCTTTTGCAATACGCTGGTATTTTTTGTTGAAGAAATGTAAGAAGCTTTTGCAGTGCAAAAGCTTCTTACATTTTCAACAAAAATACCAGCTGTGCAAAAGCTTCTTACATTTTTTCAACAAAAAATACCAGCGTATTGCAAAAGCTTCTTACATTTTTTCAACAAAAAATACCAGCGTATTTGGTTACAAAGATGCAAAACACTTAACGAGTTGACCCCTTAACGAGCTCGTTAGGCTAACGATGCTTTGAACAACTGGGCCCAGATATTTAGCGGGTTAATCGAGCGTAACATCAATTATCACTTTGTATATTAAAAGGTGTTATTGTCCGCATCCTGCAAAAACTACCATCTGCATATACAAACACTGCCAACCTGCACACATACAAAATATACTGATTTAGCGTGAGATCTTCGCAAAGAAAATATCTAGGCATGCACAATTTTGAAAGGGAACTGTGCAGGTCTGATCAGACTGCAGTACCATGTACAGGCTGGTTCGGACAAGCGTAATTCGTGCGTTTATCCTATGTATGAGTATACATTTTTCATGGCGCGCCTGAAATGTTTAATTGTGATTTGTGTTTGTGCTTTGGAATATACAAACCGTACATCACAGAACAGACTGTACATATGAGTCGGATCATAGTCTTTGCTAATAGCACATGATATATGTCTTTATTCGGTAATAAGACGCGTATTTCCCTCCAAGGAAGTAGACAAAATTCTAGTTCCATCTTTTAAGATGGATGTAGACTTTAGACTCTACAAGATTAACCGGTTTTATAGCAAAATTACTATTAAACGCATTGGAGGTTGTTGTGTGGGTTTTTTTAATGGGGGGGGGAGGAGGAGGGAAGCCCCGTCTTGTAGCCGAATTAATCTGGCAGTCAGGTTACCCAATCCAAGAGCTAAGAACTCACATTACAGAACAACTTGCTGATAAATGTTGGAACTGAATCTTCTCTGTTTGTACATGATGAAACTTTTTATTCAGTTATAAGACGGGATTTCCTCCAAAGAAGAAGACAAAATTCTAGGTCCAACTTTTAAGATGGATCTTGAGCTTTCTTAGACCGTAAGAGAAATCCCGTCTTACAGCACAATTACTGTAGGTTTCAGATATTTGGGGTCATTCTGTTTGTGTGTTGGGGGAAATGAACCTCCGTCTTATGGCCGAATTAATATGGTAATCAGCTTGTCAAACCTTAGAGCTAACAACTCTGGTCTCAGAAGCCAAACATTGTTTTTGCCGAATTTATATGTCGGACGAAATTAATGCATTTCAGCGGAAAACAAACGTTGCCAAGCAGACAATTTGGTAGAAAAACGCATTTTTTCTGAAGAAAACAGTAAGATTAATGACATTACATATGTCCTGTTCATCTTATCTTATAGTACTATTTATTTGAAAAATCCAGGGAGGACACTTTTTACGAACTTTGCGTTCATCAAGTTATTGACAGCCCTCCGCCCCCCACCCCCCCCCCCCCCCAATTCTCCTCCCCTTACAAGAGCAGTCGGGTCATATAAAACGGTGAGCACTGGAATATTCCCCTTGTAGAACGCCTTTAGCGTCCGCAACTTTCTACGCCACCTGGAGTAATGTGTGAATTCTGTTGGATATTTGCGCCAGCATAGAAAATAAGGGTGCTGATCGAAAATGTAAAAATGACCGCACTGTTTTACTTCCTATTTCAATAAAAAATATATCAGTGAAATGCTGAATAATTGTAGTTTTCGGAATGAACACGGAAAATTTTCATTTTATGAAAAAAGAGACATATGCGGGTAAAAACTTTGATCAACGCAGTGAAAATGTCATGATTTACTATATATTCTATACATTTTGAGGGTAGTCAACTTAAACTAAAAAATGACCGCGGTATTTCTTATGCAATCTTTTCAAAAATTATATCAGGCTGTTCGCAAATTAATGCAGTTTTCGAAATGAACACGGAAAAATGGATTTGAATATAAGGAAAAATAAAATAAGAAGAAAAAGATGACTTGCCCATATCTCGTAGTGTATTTCATTACCAGCTCGATTTGCGAATATCGATTATCGATTTTTAAACAGTGGCGTGGAAAGTTATCCATGGTAAGGTCCTTATTCTCAAAGCTGTTTTCCATGTATTAAGTTGCCAAAAATGATCGATTTTGTTAAATATGATATATAAAGCTGTTTGCAGATACTTCAATTTATTGCAGGAAAGACAAAAAAAAAAAAAAAAAAAAATAGGTAACAACTGGGATTCGAACCCACGACCTTACCAAATATTTTTCTGGGCCCGGTTGTTCAAAACTTATGACGTCGTTAGTTAACGTTTCGTTAAAATTTTAAACGTTAATATCTCAAATACGCTGGTATTTTTTGTTGAAAAAATGTAAGAAGCTTTTGCAATACGCTGGTATTTTTTGTTGAAGAAATGTAAGAAGCTTTTGCAGTGCAAAAGCTTCTTACATTTTCAACAAAAATACCAGCTGTGCAAAAGCTTCTTACATTTTTTCAACAAAAAATACCAGCGTATTGCAAAAGCTTCTTACATTTTTTCAACAAAAAATACCAGCGTATTTGGTTACAAAGATGCAAAACACTTAACGAGTTGACCCCTTAACGAGCTCGTTAGGCTAACGATGCTTTGAACAACTGGGCCCAGATATTTAGCGGGTTAATCGAGCGTAACATCAATTATCACTTTGTATATTAAAAGGTGTTATTGTCCGCATCCTGCAAAAACTACCATCTGCATATACAAACACTGCCAACCTGCACACATACAAAATATACTGATTTAGCGTGAGATCTTCGCAAAGAAAATATCTAGGCATGCACAATTTTGAAAGGGAACTGTGCAGGTCTGATCAGACTGCAGTACCATGTACAGGCTGGTTCGGACAAGCGTAATTCGTGCGTTTATCCTATGTATGAGTATACATTTTTCATGGCGCGCCTGAAATGTTTAATTGTGATTTGTGTTTGTGCTTTGGAATATACAAACCGTACATCACAGAACAGACTGTACATATGAGTCGGATCATAGTCTTTGCTAATAGCACATGATATATGTCTTTATTCGGTAATAAGACGCGTATTTCCCTCCAAGGAAGTAGACAAAATTCTAGTTCCATCTTTTAAGATGGATGTAGACTTTAGACTCTACAAGATTAACCGGTTTTATAGCAAAATTACTATTAAACGCATTGGAGGTTGTTGTGTGGGTTTTTTTAATGGGGGGGGGAGGAGGAGGGAAGCCCCGTCTTGTAGCCGAATTAATCTGGCAGTCAGGTTACCCAATCCAAGAGCTAAGAACTCACATTACAGAACAACTTGCTGATAAATGTTGGAACTGAATCTTCTCTGTTTGTACATGATGAAACTTTTTATTCAGTTATAAGACGGGATTTCCTCCAAAGAAGAAGACAAAATTCTAGGTCCAACTTTTAAGATGGATCTTGAGCTTTCTTAGACCGTAAGAGAAATCCCGTCTTACAGCACAATTACTGTAGGTTTCAGATATTTGGGGTCATTCTGTTTGTGTGTTGGGGGAAATGAACCTCCGTCTTATGGCCGAATTAATATGGTAATCAGCTTGTCAAACCTTAGAGCTAACAACTCTGGTCTCAGAAGCCAAACATTGTTTTTGCCGAATTTATATGTCGGACGAAATTAATGCATTTCAGCGGAAAACAAACGTTGCCAAGCAGACAATTTGGTAGAAAAACGCATTTTTTCTGAAGAAAACAGTAAGATTAATGACATTACATATGTCCTGTTCATCTTATCTTATAGTACTATTTATTTGAAAAATCCAGGGAGGACACTTTTTACGAACTTTGCGTTCATCAAGTTATTGACAGCCCTCCGCCCCCCACCCCCCCCCCCCCCCAATTCTCCTCCCCTTACAAGAGCAGTCGGGTCATATAAAACGGTGAGCACTGGAATATTCCCCTTGTAGAACGCCTTTAGCGTCCGCAACTTTCTACGCCACCTGGAGTAATGTGTGAATTCTGTTGGATATTTGCGCCAGCATAGAAAATAAGGGTGCTGATCGAAAATGTAAAAATGACCGCACTGTTTTACTTCCTATTTCAATAAAAAATATATCAGTGAAATGCTGAATAATTGTAGTTTTCGGAATGAACACGGAAAATTTTCATTTTATGAAAAAAGAGACATATGCGGGTAAAAACTTTGATCAACGCAGTGAAAATGTCATGATTTACTATATATTCTATACATTTTGAGGGTAGTCAACTTAAACTAAAAAATGACCGCGGTATTTCTTATGCAATCTTTTCAAAAATTATATCAGGCTGTTCGCAAATTAATGCAGTTTTCGAAATGAACACGGAAAAATGGATT
>CAXDIV010000109.1:0-50000 GCA_963989385.1 Ctena decussata | reverse complement strand
CAGAGTTTTTTGGTACTTAGTCTAATTCATAAACGTATTTGCTATTTTTACTCGAAACATGCATCATCTCCCTTGTTAAATAGTCTCCCCTGAAAAAAGAAGTTCGGTAACACTTACTAAGAAATAGCAACCATTCCCTACGCCAGGGTCTGTGAAAAGGCTAACCCTAGCCAAACTACACCCAAATATCCTTCCGAGGACTTGGACTCAGCCGAAAATACCTATTCCCTAACCCTAACCCTAACCCTAACCCTAACCCTAACCCTAACTACACCCAAATATCCTTCCGAGGACTTGGACTCAGCCGAAAATACCTATTCCCTAACCCTAACCCTAACCCTAACCCCAACACCCAACAGCCTAACATCTATAACACCTAACACCCTAACACCTATAACACCCAACACACTAACACCCAACACCCTAACACCTATAACACCCAACGTCCTAACCCTAACCCTAACCCTAACCCTAAACCCTAACCCTAACCCTTACACCCAACAGCCTAACATCTATAACACCTAACACCCTAACACCCAACACCCTAACACCTATAACACCCAACACCCTAACACCCAACACCCTAACACCTATAACACCCAACACCCTAACCCTAACCCCTAACCCTAACCCTAACACCCAACAGCCTAACATCTATAACACCTAACACCCTAACACCTATAACACCCAACACCCTAACACCCAACACCCTAACACCTATAACACCCAACACCCTAACCCTAACCCTAACTCCTGGTCTTTGCTTAACAAAAACAATATTCCACTTTACAACATATGTACATGACCTTAGATTGTTGCTGTCGGAAGGTTTTCTGACAGCTTTCTGACAGGAAGTATTAATAGTTTTGATACTGCATTTTTTTATATTCATTCATCTTAGAAAAACACTGTTCTAAGACAATTCCTCATCAGAGGCTGCACTAACCATTCCTCAGGTAAGAAAATGATTCAAGATGTTTAGTCTTCTAAAGAGACTGATTAATTGCTCTGGAAGTGCATGCTGATCAGAGTTTCTTGGTATTTAGTCTAATGCATAAACGTATTTACTACGTTTACTGGAAACATGCATCATCTCCCTTGTTAAATAGTCTCCCCTGATAAAAGAAGTTCGGTAACACTAACTAAAAATAGACACCATTCCCTACGCCAGGGTCTGTGAAAAGGCTAACCCTAGCCAAATTACACCCAAATATCCTTCCGATGTCTTTGTCTCAGCCGAAAATACCTATTCCCTAACCCAATACCTCTAACACCCAACACCCTAACCCTAACACTAACACCTAACACTCTAACACCCAACACCCTAACCCTAACACTAACACCTAACACCCTAACACCCAACACTAACACCTGTAACACCCTAACCCTAACACCCAAACACCTAACACCTCTAACACCCAACACCCTAACACTAACACCTAACACTCTAACACCCAACACCCTAACACTAACACCTAACACCTCTAACACCCTAACCCTAACCCTAACACCCAAACACCCTACATCTAACACCTCTAACACCCAACACCCTAACCCTAACCTACACAACCCAAAGCGTAATTGATAGGGCAAGACTGTAAGGTTATATTTATACATTTTCTGCAATGGGTCAACGCGAGAGTGACATAAAAATAGATCACGTAATTTTGAACCAATCAGAGACCACTCCGTGTTATGACGTATAAGCTGTGGGTGGAGCTCCGCATCTCTCATTCCGCATTTTATTTGTCATTTGCTTAAGAAACATGAATACGCCAAGGAATATTATTCTTGTACCAGTGGTCAATTTTTCAGCCCTGTAGAAGGTACTACATAATAATTGGCTACTTTGATTTGTTTTTGAGCCTTTGATTCATCTTGATTAGGACTCGGTTATCGACTGGGTCCGACCCCTTGCCATGTCTACCGACCTCATCGCGGTGCAAGGGTGAACATAGTTTAACTTAACTATGGCCAACGGGTAGACTATTTTCTAACATACACCCTAACTAACCCTAACCTTAGTTCCGATTGCACCGACACCTGCTCTTTCCTTAACAAAAAAACATATTCCACTTTACTACATATGTACATGACCCTAGATTGTTGCTGTCGGAAAATTGTCAGAAGTTTTCTGACAGCTTTCTGACACGAAGTATTCATAGAGTTATGATGGTGCATTTTTTTATATTCATTCATCTTTGAAAAGCACTGTTCTAAGACAATTCCTCATCAAAGGCTGGACTAACCATTCCTCAGGTAAGTAAATGATTCAGGATGTTTAGTCTTCTAAAGAGACTGATTAATTGCTATCGAAGTGCATGCTGATCAGAGTTTTTTGGTACTTAGTCTAATTCATAAACGTATTTGCTATTTTTACTCGAAACATGCATCATCTCCCTTGTTAAATAGTCTCCCCTGAAAAAAGAAGTTCGGTAACACTTACTAAGAAATAGCAACCATTCCCTACGCCAGGGTCTGTGAAAAGGCTAACCCTAGCCAAACTACACCCAAATATCCTTCCGAGGACTTGGACTCAGCCGAAAATACCTATTCCCTAACCCTAACCCTAACCCTAACCCTAACCCTAACCCTAACTACACCCAAATATCCTTCCGAGGACTTGGACTCAGCCGAAAATACCTATTCCCTAACCCTAACCCTAACCCTAACCCCAACACCCAACAGCCTAACATCTATAACACCTAACACCCTAACACCTATAACACCCAACACACTAACACCCAACACCCTAACACCTATAACACCCAACGTCCTAACCCTAACCCTAACCCTAACCCTAAACCCTAACCCTAACCCTTACACCCAACAGCCTAACATCTATAACACCTAACACCCTAACACCCAACACCCTAACACCTATAACACCCAACACCCTAACACCCAACACCCTAACACCTATAACACCCAACACCCTAACCCTAACCCCTAACCCTAACCCTAACACCCAACAGCCTAACATCTATAACACCTAACACCCTAACACCTATAACACCCAACACCCTAACACCCAACACCCTAACACCTATAACACCCAACACCCTAACCCTAACCCTAACTCCTGGTCTTTGCTTAACAAAAACAATATTCCACTTTACAACATATGTACATGACCTTAGATTGTTGCTGTCGGAAGGTTTTCTGACAGCTTTCTGACAGGAAGTATTAATAGTTTTGATACTGCATTTTTTTATATTCATTCATCTTAGAAAAACACTGTTCTAAGACAATTCCTCATCAGAGGCTGCACTAACCATTCCTCAGGTAAGAAAATGATTCAAGATGTTTAGTCTTCTAAAGAGACTGATTAATTGCTCTGGAAGTGCATGCTGATCAGAGTTTCTTGGTATTTAGTCTAATGCATAAACGTATTTACTACGTTTACTGGAAACATGCATCATCTCCCTTGTTAAATAGTCTCCCCTGATAAAAGAAGTTCGGTAACACTAACTAAAAATAGACACCATTCCCTACGCCAGGGTCTGTGAAAAGGCTAACCCTAGCCAAATTACACCCAAATATCCTTCCGATGTCTTTGTCTCAGCCGAAAATACCTATTCCCTAACCCTAACCCTAACCCTAACCCTAACCCTAACCCTAACCCTAACCCTAACCCTAACCCTAACCCTAACCCTAACCCTAACCCTAACCCTAACCCTAACCCTAACCCTAACCCTAACCCTAACCCTAACCCTAACCCTAACCCTAACCCTAACCCTAACCCTAACCCTAACCCTAACCCTAACCCCTAACCCTAACCCTAACCCTAACCCTAACCCTAACCCTAACCCTAACCCTAACCCTAACCCTCCTAACCCTAACCCCTAACCCTAACCCCTAACCCTAACCCTAACCCTAACCCTAACCCTAACCCTAACCCTAACCCTAACCCTAACCCTAACCCTAACCCTAACCCTAACCCTAACCCTAACCCTAACCCTAACCCTAACCCTAACCCTAACCCTAACCCTAACCCTAACCCTAACCCTAACCCTAACCCTAACCCTAACCCTAACCCTAACCCCTAACCCTAACCCTAACCCTAACCCTAACCCTAACCCTAACCCTGACTATTTTCTAACATACACCCTAACTAACCCTAACCTTAGTTCCGATTGCACCGACACCTGCTCTTTCCTTAACAAAAAAACATATTCCACTTTACTACATATGTACATGACCCTAGATTGTTGCTGTCGGAAAATTGTCAGAAGTTTTCTGACAGCTTTCTGACACGAAGTATTCATAGAGTTATGATGGTGCATTTTTTTATATTCATTCATCTTTGAAAAGCACTGTTCTAAGACAATTCCTCATCAAAGGCTGGACTAACCATTCCTCAGGTAAGTAAATGATTCAGGATGTTTAGTCTTCTAAAGAGACTGATTAATTGCTATCGAAGTGCATGCTGATCAGAGTTTTTTGGTACTTAGTCTAATTCATAAACGTATTTGCTATTTTTACTCGAAACATGCATCATCTCCCTTGTTAAATAGTCTCCCCTGAAAAAAGAAGTTCGGTAACACTTACTAAGAAATAGCAACCATTCCCTACGCCAGGGTCTGTGAAAAGGCTAACCCTAGCCAAACTACACCCAAATATCCTTCCGAGGACTTGGACTCAGCCGAAAATACCTATTCCCTAACCCTAACCCTAACCCTAACCCTAACCCTAACCCTAACCCTAACCCTAACCCTAACCCTAACCCTAACCCTAACCCTAACCCTAACCCTAACCCTAACCCCTAACCCTAACCCTAACCCTAACCCTAACCCTAACCCTAACCCTAACCCTAACCCTGACTATTTTCTAACATACACCCTAACTAACCCTAACCTTAGTTCCGATTGCACCGACACCTGCTCTTTCCTTAACAAAAAAACATATTCCACTTTACTACATATGTACATGACCCTAGATTGTTGCTGTCGGAAAATTGTCAGAAGTTTTCTGACAGCTTTCTGACACGAAGTATTCATAGAGTTATGATGGTGCATTTTTTTATATTCATTCATCTTTGAAAAGCACTGTTCTAAGACAATTCCTCATCAAAGGCTGGACTAACCATTCCTCAGGTAAGTAAATGATTCAGGATGTTTAGTCTTCTAAAGAGACTGATTAATTGCTATCGAAGTGCATGCTGATCAGAGTTTTTTGGTACTTAGTCTAATTCATAAACGTATTTGCTATTTTTACTCGAAACATGCATCATCTCCCTTGTTAAATAGTCTCCCCTGAAAAAAGAAGTTCGGTAACACTTACTAAGAAATAGCAACCATTCCCTACGCCAGGGTCTGTGAAAAGGCTAACCCTAGCCAAACTACACCCAAATATCCTTCCGAGGACTTGGACTCAGCCGAAAATACCTATTCCCTAACCCTAACCCTAACCCTAACCCTAACCCTAACCCTAACTACACCCAAATATCCTTCCGAGGACTTGGACTCAGCCGAAAATACCTATTCCCTAACCCTAACCCTAACCCTAACCCCAACACCCAACAGCCTAACATCTATAACACCTAACACCCTAACACCTATAACACCCAACACACTAACACCCAACACCCTAACACCTATAACACCCAACGTCCTAACCCTAACCCTAACCCTAACCCTAAACCCTAACCCTAACCCTTACACCCAACAGCCTAACATCTATAACACCTAACACCCTAACACCCAACACCCTAACACCTATAACACCCAACACCCTAACACCCAACACCCTAACACCTATAACACCCAACACCCTAACCCTAACCCCTAACCCTAACCCTAACACCCAACAGCCTAACATCTATAACACCTAACACCCTAACACCTATAACACCCAACACCCTAACACCCAACACCCTAACACCTATAACACCCAACACCCTAACCCTAACCCTAACTCCTGGTCTTTGCTTAACAAAAACAATATTCCACTTTACAACATATGTACATGACCTTAGATTGTTGCTGTCGGAAGGTTTTCTGACAGCTTTCTGACAGGAAGTATTAATAGTTTTGATACTGCATTTTTTTATATTCATTCATCTTAGAAAAACACTGTTCTAAGACAATTCCTCATCAGAGGCTGCACTAACCATTCCTCAGGTAAGAAAATGATTCAAGATGTTTAGTCTTCTAAAGAGACTGATTAATTGCTCTGGAAGTGCATGCTGATCAGAGTTTCTTGGTATTTAGTCTAATGCATAAACGTATTTACTACGTTTACTGGAAACATGCATCATCTCCCTTGTTAAATAGTCTCCCCTGATAAAAGAAGTTCGGTAACACTAACTAAAAATAGACACCATTCCCTACGCCAGGGTCTGTGAAAAGGCTAACCCTAGCCAAATTACACCCAAATATCCTTCCGATGTCTTTGTCTCAGCCGAAAATACCTATTCCCTAACCCAATACCTCTAACACCCAACACCCTAACCCTAACACTAACACCTAACACTCTAACACCCAACACCCTAACCCTAACACTAACACCTAACACCCTAACACCCAACACTAACACCTGTAACACCCTAACCCTAACACCCAAACACCTAACACCTCTAACACCCAACACCCTAACACTAACACCTAACACTCTAACACCCAACACCCTAACACTAACACCTAACACCTCTAACACCCTAACCCTAACCCTAACACCCAAACACCCTACATCTAACACCTCTAACACCCAACACCCTAACCCTAACCTACACAACCCAAAGCGTAATTGATAGGGCAAGACTGTAAGGTTATATTTATACATTTTCTGCAATGGGTCAACGCGAGAGTGACATAAAAATAGATCACGTAATTTTGAACCAATCAGAGACCACTCCGTGTTATGACGTATAAGCTGTGGGTGGAGCTCCGCATCTCTCATTCCGCATTTTATTTGTCATTTGCTTAAGAAACATGAATACGCCAAGGAATATTATTCTTGTACCAGTGGTCAATTTTTCAGCCCTGTAGAAGGTACTACATAATAATTGGCTACTTTGATTTGTTTTTGAGCCTTTGATTCATCTTGATTAGGACTCGGTTATCGACTGGGTCCGACCCCTTGCCATGTCTACCGACCTCATCGCGGTGCAAGGGTGAACATAGTTTAACTTAACTATGGCCAACGGGTAGACTATTTTCTAACATACACCCTAACTAACCCTAACCTTAGTTCCGATTGCACCGACACCTGCTCTTTCCTTAACAAAAAAACATATTCCACTTTACTACATATGTACATGACCCTAGATTGTTGCTGTCGGAAAATTGTCAGAAGTTTTCTGACAGCTTTCTGACACGAAGTATTCATAGAGTTATGATGGTGCATTTTTTTATATTCATTCATCTTTGAAAAGCACTGTTCTAAGACAATTCCTCATCAAAGGCTGGACTAACCATTCCTCAGGTAAGTAAATGATTCAGGATGTTTAGTCTTCTAAAGAGACTGATTAATTGCTATCGAAGTGCATGCTGATCAGAGTTTTTTGGTACTTAGTCTAGTTCATAAACGTATTTGCTATTTTTACTCGAAACATGCATCATCTCCCTTGTTAAATAGTCTCCCCTGAAAAAAGAAGTTCGGTAACACTTACTAAGAAATAGCAACCATTCCCTACGCCAGGGTCTGTGAAAAGGCTAACCCTAGCCAAACTACACCCAAATATCCTTCCGAGGACTTGGACTCAGCCGAAAATACCTATTCCCTAACCCTAACCCTAACCCTAACCCTAACCCTAACCCTAACTACACCCAAATATCCTTCCGAGGACTTGGACTCAGCCGAAAATACCTATTCCCTAACCCTAACCCTAACCCTAACCCCAACACCCAACAGCCTAACATCTATAACACCTAACACCCTAACACCTATAACACCCAACACACTAACACCCAACACCCTAACACCTATAACACCCAACGTCCTAACCCTAACCCTAACCCTAACCCTAAACCCTAACCCTAACCCTTACACCCAACAGCCTAACATCTATAACACCTAACACCCTAACACCCAACACCCTAACACCTATAACACCCAACACCCTAACACCCAACACCCTAACACCTATAACACCCAACACCCTAACCCTAACCCCTAACCCTAACCCTAACACCCAACAGCCTAACATCTATAACACCTAACACCCTAACACCTATAACACCCAACACCCTAACACCCAACACCCTAACACCTATAACACCCAACACCCTAACCCTAACCCTAACTCCTGGTCTTTGCTTAACAAAAACAATATTCCACTTTACAACATATGTACATGACCTTAGATTGTTGCTGTCGGAAGGTTTTCTGACAGCTTTCTGACAGGAAGTATTAATAGTTTTGATACTGCATTTTTTTATATTCATTCATCTTAGAAAAACACTGTTCTAAGACAATTCCTCATCAGAGGCTGCACTAACCATTCCTCAGGTAAGAAAATGATTCAAGATGTTTAGTCTTCTAAAGAGACTGATTAATTGCTCTGGAAGTGCATGCTGATCAGAGTTTCTTGGTATTTAGTCTAATGCATAAACGTATTTACTACGTTTACTGGAAACATGCATCATCTCCCTTGTTAAATAGTCTCCCCTGATAAAAGAAGTTCGGTAACACTAACTAAAAATAGACACCATTCCCTACGCCAGGGTCTGTGAAAAGGCTAACCCTAGCCAAATTACACCCAAATATCCTTCCGATGTCTTTGTCTCAGCCGAAAATACCTATTCCCTAACCCAATACCTCTAACACCCAACACCCTAACCCTAACACTAACACCTAACACTCTAACACCCAACACCCTAACCCTAACACTAACACCTAACACCCTAACACCCAACACTAACACCTGTAACACCCTAACCCTAACACCCAAACACCTAACACCTCTAACACCCAACACCCTAACACTAACACCTAACACTCTAACACCCAACACCCTAACACTAACACCTAACACCTCTAACACCCTAACCCTAACCCTAACACCCAAACACCCTACATCTAACACCTCTAACACCCAACACCCTAACCCTAACCTACACAACCCAAAGCGTAATTGATAGGGCAAGACTGTAAGGTTATATTTATACATTTTCTGCAATGGGTCAACGCGAGAGTGACATAAAAATAGATCACGTAATTTTGAACCAATCAGAGACCACTCCGTGTTATGACGTATAAGCTGTGGGTGGAGCTCCGCATCTCTCATTCCGCATTTTATTTGTCATTTGCTTAAGAAACATGAATACGCCAAGGAATATTATTCTTGTACCAGTGGTCAATTTTTCAGCCCTGTAGAAGGTACTACATAATAATTGGCTACTTTGATTTGTTTTTGAGCCTTTGATTCATCTTGATTAGGACTCGGTTATCGACTGGGTCCGACCCCTTGCCATGTCTACCGACCTCATCGCGGTGCAAGGGTGAACATAGTTTAACTTAACTATGGCCAACGGGTAGACTATTTTCTAACATACACCCTAACTAACCCTAACCTTAGTTCCGATTGCACCGACACCTGCTCTTTCCTTAACAAAAAAACATATTCCACTTTACTACATATGTACATGACCCTAGATTGTTGCTGTCGGAAAATTGTCAGAAGTTTTCTGACAGCTTTCTGACACGAAGTATTCATAGAGTTATGATGGTGCATTTTTTTATATTCATTCATCTTTGAAAAGCACTGTTCTAAGACAATTCCTCATCAAAGGCTGGACTAACCATTCCTCAGGTAAGTAAATGATTCAGGATGTTTAGTCTTCTAAAGAGACTGATTAATTGCTATCGAAGTGCATGCTGATCAGAGTTTTTTGGTACTTAGTCTAATTCATAAACGTATTTGCTATTTTTACTCGAAACATGCATCATCTCCCTTGTTAAATAGTCTCCCCTGAAAAAAGAAGTTCGGTAACACTTACTAAGAAATAGCAACCATTCCCTACGCCAGGGTCTGTGAAAAGGCTAACCCTAGCCAAACTACACCCAAATATCCTTCCGAGGACTTGGACTCAGCCGAAAATACCTATTCCCTAACCCTAACCCTAACCCTAACCCTAACCCTAACCCTAACCCTAACCCTAACCCTAACCCTAACCCTAACCCTAACCCTAACCCTAACCCTAACCCCTAACCCTAACCCTAACCCTAACCCTAACCCTAACCCTAACCCTAACCCTAACCCTAACCCTGACTATTTTCTAACATACACCCTAACTAACCCTAACCTTAGTTCCGATTGCACCGACACCTGCTCTTTCCTTAACAAAAAAACATATTCCACTTTACTACATATGTACATGACCCTAGATTGTTGCTGTCGGAAAATTGTCAGAAGTTTTCTGACAGCTTTCTGACACGAAGTATTCATAGAGTTATGATGGTGCATTTTTTTATATTCATTCATCTTTGAAAAGCACTGTTCTAAGACAATTCCTCATCAAAGGCTGGACTAACCATTCCTCAGGTAAGTAAATGATTCAGGATGTTTAGTCTTCTAAAGAGACTGATTAATTGCTATCGAAGTGCATGCTGATCAGAGTTTTTTGGTACTTAGTCTAATTCATAAACGTATTTGCTATTTTTACTCGAAACATGCATCATCTCCCTTGTTAAATAGTCTCCCCTGAAAAAAGAAGTTCGGTAACACTTACTAAGAAATAGCAACCATTCCCTACGCCAGGGTCTGTGAAAAGGCTAACCCTAGCCAAACTACACCCAAATATCCTTCCGAGGACTTGGACTCAGCCGAAAATACCTATTCCCTAACCCTAACCCTAACCCTAACCCTAACCCTAACCCTAACTACACCCAAATATCCTTCCGAGGACTTGGACTCAGCCGAAAATACCTATTCCCTAACCCTAACCCTAACCCTAACCCCAACACCCAACAGCCTAACATCTATAACACCTAACACCCTAACACCTATAACACCCAACACACTAACACCCAACACCCTAACACCTATAACACCCAACGTCCTAACCCTAACCCTAACCCTAACCCTAAACCCTAACCCTAACCCTTACACCCAACAGCCTAACATCTATAACACCTAACACCCTAACACCCAACACCCTAACACCTATAACACCCAACACCCTAACACCCAACACCCTAACACCTATAACACCCAACACCCTAACCCTAACCCCTAACCCTAACCCTAACACCCAACAGCCTAACATCTATAACACCTAACACCCTAACACCTATAACACCCAACACCCTAACACCCAACACCCTAACACCTATAACACCCAACACCCTAACCCTAACCCTAACTCCTGGTCTTTGCTTAACAAAAACAATATTCCACTTTACAACATATGTACATGACCTTAGATTGTTGCTGTCGGAAGGTTTTCTGACAGCTTTCTGACAGGAAGTATTAATAGTTTTGATACTGCATTTTTTTATATTCATTCATCTTAGAAAAACACTGTTCTAAGACAATTCCTCATCAGAGGCTGCACTAACCATTCCTCAGGTAAGAAAATGATTCAAGATGTTTAGTCTTCTAAAGAGACTGATTAATTGCTCTGGAAGTGCATGCTGATCAGAGTTTCTTGGTATTTAGTCTAATGCATAAACGTATTTACTACGTTTACTGGAAACATGCATCATCTCCCTTGTTAAATAGTCTCCCCTGATAAAAGAAGTTCGGTAACACTAACTAAAAATAGACACCATTCCCTACGCCAGGGTCTGTGAAAAGGCTAACCCTAGCCAAATTACACCCAAATATCCTTCCGATGTCTTTGTCTCAGCCGAAAATACCTATTCCCTAACCCTAACCCTAACCCTAACCCTAACCCTAACCCTAACCCTAACCCTAACCCTAACCCTAACCCTAACCCTCCTAACCCTAACCCTAACCCTAACCCTAACCCTAACCCTAACCCTAACCCTAACCCTAACCCTAACCCTAACCCTAACCCTAACCCTAACCCTAACCCCTAACCCTAACCCTAACCCTAACCCTAACCCTAACCCTAACCCTGACTATTTTCTAACATACACCCTAACTAACCCTAACCTTAGTTCCGATTGCACCGACACCTGCTCTTTCCTTAACAAAAAAACATATTCCACTTTACTACATATGTACATGACCCTAGATTGTTGCTGTCGGAAAATTGTCAGAAGTTTTCTGACAGCTTTCTGACACGAAGTATTCATAGAGTTATGATGGTGCATTTTTTTATATTCATTCATCTTTGAAAAGCACTGTTCTAAGACAATTCCTCATCAAAGGCTGGACTAACCATTCCTCAGGTAAGTAAATGATTCAGGATGTTTAGTCTTCTAAAGAGACTGATTAATTGCTATCGAAGTGCATGCTGATCAGAGTTTTTTGGTACTTAGTCTAATTCATAAACGTATTTGCTATTTTTACTCGAAACATGCATCATCTCCCTTGTTAAATAGTCTCCCCTGAAAAAAGAAGTTCGGTAACACTTACTAAGAAATAGCAACCATTCCCTACGCCAGGGTCTGTGAAAAGGCTAACCCTAGCCAAACTACACCCAAATATCCTTCCGAGGACTTGGACTCAGCCGAAAATACCTATTCCCTAACCCTAACCCTAACCCTAACCCTAACCCTAACCCTAACTACACCCAAATATCCTTCCGAGGACTTGGACTCAGCCGAAAATACCTATTCCCTAACCCTAACCCTAACCCTAACCCCAACACCCAACAGCCTAACATCTATAACACCTAACACCCTAACACCTATAACACCCAACACACTAACACCCAACACCCTAACACCTATAACACCCAACGTCCTAACCCTAACCCTAACCCTAACCCTAAACCCTAACCCTAACCCTTACACCCAACAGCCTAACATCTATAACACCTAACACCCTAACACCCAACACCCTAACACCTATAACACCCAACACCCTAACACCCAACACCCTAACACCTATAACACCCAACACCCTAACCCTAACCCCTAACCCTAACCCTAACACCCAACAGCCTAACATCTATAACACCTAACACCCTAACACCTATAACACCCAACACCCTAACACCCAACACCCTAACACCTATAACACCCAACACCCTAACCCTAACCCTAACTCCTGGTCTTTGCTTAACAAAAACAATATTCCACTTTACAACATATGTACATGACCTTAGATTGTTGCTGTCGGAAGGTTTTCTGACAGCTTTCTGACAGGAAGTATTAATAGTTTTGATACTGCATTTTTTTATATTCATTCATCTTAGAAAAACACTGTTCTAAGACAATTCCTCATCAGAGGCTGCACTAACCATTCCTCAGGTAAGAAAATGATTCAAGATGTTTAGTCTTCTAAAGAGACTGATTAATTGCTCTGGAAGTGCATGCTGATCAGAGTTTCTTGGTATTTAGTCTAATGCATAAACGTATTTACTACGTTTACTGGAAACATGCATCATCTCCCTTGTTAAATAGTCTCCCCTGATAAAAGAAGTTCGGTAACACTAACTAAAAATAGACACCATTCCCTACGCCAGGGTCTGTGAAAAGGCTAACCCTAGCCAAATTACACCCAAATATCCTTCCGATGTCTTTGTCTCAGCCGAAAATACCTATTCCCTAACCCTAACCCTAACCCTAACCCTAACCCTAACCCTAACCCTAACCCTAACCCTAACCCTCCTAACCCTAACCCTAACCCTAACCCTAACCCTAACCCTAACCCTAACCCTAACCCTAACCCTAACCCTAACCCTAACCCTAACCCTAACCCCTAACCCTAACCCTAACCCTAACCCTAACCCTAACCCTAACCCTGACTATTTTCTAACATACACCCTAACTAACCCTAACCTTAGTTCCGATTGCACCGACACCTGCTCTTTCCTTAACAAAAAAACATATTCCACTTTACTACATATGTACATGACCCTAGATTGTTGCTGTCGGAAAATTGTCAGAAGTTTTCTGACAGCTTTCTGACACGAAGTATTCATAGAGTTATGATGGTGCATTTTTTTATATTCATTCATCTTTGAAAAGCACTGTTCTAAGACAATTCCTCATCAAAGGCTGGACTAACCATTCCTCAGGTAAGTAAATGATTCAGGATGTTTAGTCTTCTAAAGAGACTGATTAATTGCTATCGAAGTGCATGCTGATCAGAGTTTTTTGGTACTTAGTCTAATTCATAAACGTATTTGCTATTTTTACTCGAAACATGCATCATCTCCCTTGTTAAATAGTCTCCCCTGAAAAAAGAAGTTCGGTAACACTTACTAAGAAATAGCAACCATTCCCTACGCCAGGGTCTGTGAAAAGGCTAACCCTAGCCAAACTACACCCAAATATCCTTCCGAGGACTTGGACTCAGCCGAAAATACCTATTCCCTAACCCTAACCCTAACCCTAACCCTAACCCTAACCCTAACTACACCCAAATATCCTTCCGAGGACTTGGACTCAGCCGAAAATACCTATTCCCTAACCCTAACCCTAACCCTAACCCCAACACCCAACAGCCTAACATCTATAACACCTAACACCCTAACACCTATAACACCCAACACACTAACACCCAACACCCTAACACCTATAACACCCAACGTCCTAACCCTAACCCTAACCCTAACCCTAAACCCTAACCCTAACCCTTACACCCAACAGCCTAACATCTATAACACCTAACACCCTAACACCCAACACCCTAACACCTATAACACCCAACACCCTAACACCCAACACCCTAACACCTATAACACCCAACACCCTAACCCTAACCCCTAACCCTAACCCTAACACCCAACAGCCTAACATCTATAACACCTAACACCCTAACACCTATAACACCCAACACCCTAACACCCAACACCCTAACACCTATAACACCCAACACCCTAACCCTAACCCTAACTCCTGGTCTTTGCTTAACAAAAACAATATTCCACTTTACAACATATGTACATGACCTTAGATTGTTGCTGTCGGAAGGTTTTCTGACAGCTTTCTGACAGGAAGTATTAATAGTTTTGATACTGCATTTTTTTATATTCATTCATCTTAGAAAAACACTGTTCTAAGACAATTCCTCATCAGAGGCTGCACTAACCATTCCTCAGGTAAGAAAATGATTCAAGATGTTTAGTCTTCTAAAGAGACTGATTAATTGCTCTGGAAGTGCATGCTGATCAGAGTTTCTTGGTATTTAGTCTAATGCATAAACGTATTTACTACGTTTACTGGAAACATGCATCATCTCCCTTGTTAAATAGTCTCCCCTGATAAAAGAAGTTCGGTAACACTAACTAAAAATAGACACCATTCCCTACGCCAGGGTCTGTGAAAAGGCTAACCCTAGCCAAATTACACCCAAATATCCTTCCGATGTCTTTGTCTCAGCCGAAAATACCTATTCCCTAACCCAATACCTCTAACACCCAACACCCTAACCCTAACACTAACACCTAACACTCTAACACCCAACACCCTAACCCTAACACTAACACCTAACACCCTAACACCCAACACTAACACCTGTAACACCCTAACCCTAACACCCAAACACCTAACACCTCTAACACCCAACACCCTAACACTAACACCTAACACTCTAACACCCAACACCCTAACACTAACACCTAACACCTCTAACACCCTAACCCTAACCCTAACACCCAAACACCCTACATCTAACACCTCTAACACCCAACACCCTAACCCTAACCTACACAACCCAAAGCGTAATTGATAGGGCAAGACTGTAAGGTTATATTTATACATTTTCTGCAATGGGTCAACGCGAGAGTGACATAAAAATAGATCACGTAATTTTGAACCAATCAGAGACCACTCCGTGTTATGACGTATAAGCTGTGGGTGGAGCTCCGCATCTCTCATTCCGCATTTTATTTGTCATTTGCTTAAGAAACATGAATACGCCAAGGAATATTATTCTTGTACCAGTGGTCAATTTTTCAGCCCTGTAGAAGGTACTACATAATAATTGGCTACTTTGATTTGTTTTTGAGCCTTTGATTCATCTTGATTAGGACTCGGTTATCGACTGGGTCCGACCCCTTGCCATGTCTACCGACCTCATCGCGGTGCAAGGGTGAACATAGTTTAACTTAACTATGGCCAACGGGTAGACTATTTTCTAACATACACCCTAACTAACCCTAACCTTAGTTCCGATTGCACCGACACCTGCTCTTTCCTTAACAAAAAAACATATTCCACTTTACTACATATGTACATGACCCTAGATTGTTGCTGTCGGAAAATTGTCAGAAGTTTTCTGACAGCTTTCTGACACGAAGTATTCATAGAGTTATGATGGTGCATTTTTTTATATTCATTCATCTTTGAAAAGCACTGTTCTAAGACAATTCCTCATCAAAGGCTGGACTAACCATTCCTCAGGTAAGTAAATGATTCAGGATGTTTAGTCTTCTAAAGAGACTGATTAATTGCTATCGAAGTGCATGCTGATCAGAGTTTTTTGGTACTTAGTCTAATTCATAAACGTATTTGCTATTTTTACTCGAAACATGCATCATCTCCCTTGTTAAATAGTCTCCCCTGAAAAAAGAAGTTCGGTAACACTTACTAAGAAATAGCAACCATTCCCTACGCCAGGGTCTGTGAAAAGGCTAACCCTAGCCAAACTACACCCAAATATCCTTCCGAGGACTTGGACTCAGCCGAAAATACCTATTCCCTAACCCTAACCCTAACCCTAACCCTAACCCTAACCCTAACCCTAACCCTAACCCTAACCCTAACCCTAACCCTAACCCTAACCCTAACCCTAACCCTAACCCTAACCCTAACCCTAACCCTAACCCCTAACCCTAACCCTAACCCTAACCCTAACCCTAACCCTAACCCTAACCCTAACCCTGACTATTTTCTAACATACACCCTAACTAACCCTAACCTTAGTTCCGATTGCACCGACACCTGCTCTTTCCTTAACAAAAAAACATATTCCACTTTACTACATATGTACATGACCCTAGATTGTTGCTGTCGGAAAATTGTCAGAAGTTTTCTGACAGCTTTCTGACACGAAGTATTCATAGAGTTATGATGGTGCATTTTTTTATATTCATTCATCTTTGAAAAGCACTGTTCTAAGACAATTCCTCATCAAAGGCTGGACTAACCATTCCTCAGGTAAGTAAATGATTCAGGATGTTTAGTCTTCTAAAGAGACTGATTAATTGCTATCGAAGTGCATGCTGATCAGAGTTTTTTGGTACTTAGTCTAATTCATAAACGTATTTGCTATTTTTACTCGAAACATGCATCATCTCCCTTGTTAAATAGTCTCCCCTGAAAAAAGAAGTTCGGTAACACTTACTAAGAAATAGCAACCATTCCCTACGCCAGGGTCTGTGAAAAGGCTAACCCTAGCCAAACTACACCCAAATATCCTTCCGAGGACTTGGACTCAGCCGAAAATACCTATTCCCTAACCCTAACCCTAACCCTAACCCTAACCCTAACCCTAACTACACCCAAATATCCTTCCGAGGACTTGGACTCAGCCGAAAATACCTATTCCCTAACCCTAACCCTAACCCTAACCCCAACACCCAACAGCCTAACATCTATAACACCTAACACCCTAACACCTATAACACCCAACACACTAACACCCAACACCCTAACACCTATAACACCCAACGTCCTAACCCTAACCCTAACCCTAACCCTAAACCCTAACCCTAACCCTTACACCCAACAGCCTAACATCTATAACACCTAACACCCTAACACCCAACACCCTAACACCTATAACACCCAACACCCTAACACCCAACACCCTAACACCTATAACACCCAACACCCTAACCCTAACCCCTAACCCTAACCCTAACACCCAACAGCCTAACATCTATAACACCTAACACCCTAACACCTATAACACCCAACACCCTAACACCCAACACCCTAACACCTATAACACCCAACACCCTAACCCTAACCCTAACTCCTGGTCTTTGCTTAACAAAAACAATATTCCACTTTACAACATATGTACATGACCTTAGATTGTTGCTGTCGGAAGGTTTTCTGACAGCTTTCTGACAGGAAGTATTAATAGTTTTGATACTGCATTTTTTTATATTCATTCATCTTAGAAAAACACTGTTCTAAGACAATTCCTCATCAGAGGCTGCACTAACCATTCCTCAGGTAAGAAAATGATTCAAGATGTTTAGTCTTCTAAAGAGACTGATTAATTGCTCTGGAAGTGCATGCTGATCAGAGTTTCTTGGTATTTAGTCTAATGCATAAACGTATTTACTACGTTTACTGGAAACATGCATCATCTCCCTTGTTAAATAGTCTCCCCTGATAAAAGAAGTTCGGTAACACTAACTAAAAATAGACACCATTCCCTACGCCAGGGTCTGTGAAAAGGCTAACCCTAGCCAAATTACACCCAAATATCCTTCCGATGTCTTTGTCTCAGCCGAAAATACCTATTCCCTAACCCAATACCTCTAACACCCAACACCCTAACCCTAACACTAACACCTAACACTCTAACACCCAACACCCTAACCCTAACACTAACACCTAACACCCTAACACCCAACACTAACACCTGTAACACCCTAACCCTAACACCCAAACACCTAACACCTCTAACACCCAACACCCTAACACTAACACCTAACACTCTAACACCCAACACCCTAACACTAACACCTAACACCTCTAACACCCTAACCCTAACCCTAACACCCAAACACCCTACATCTAACACCTCTAACACCCAACACCCTAACCCTAACCTACACAACCCAAAGCGTAATTGATAGGGCAAGACTGTAAGGTTATATTTATACATTTTCTGCAATGGGTCAACGCGAGAGTGACATAAAAATAGATCACGTAATTTTGAACCAATCAGAGACCACTCCGTGTTATGACGTATAAGCTGTGGGTGGAGCTCCGCATCTCTCATTCCGCATTTTATTTGTCATTTGCTTAAGAAACATGAATACGCCAAGGAATATTATTCTTGTACCAGTGGTCAATTTTTCAGCCCTGTAGAAGGTACTACATAATAATTGGCTACTTTGATTTGTTTTTGAGCCTTTGATTCATCTTGATTAGGACTCGGTTATCGACTGGGTCCGACCCCTTGCCATGTCTACCGACCTCATCGCGGTGCAAGGGTGAACATAGTTTAACTTAACTATGGCCAACGGGTAGACTATTTTCTAACATACACCCTAACTAACCCTAACCTTAGTTCCGATTGCACCGACACCTGCTCTTTCCTTAACAAAAAAACATATTCCACTTTACTACATATGTACATGACCCTAGATTGTTGCTGTCGGAAAATTGTCAGAAGTTTTCTGACAGCTTTCTGACACGAAGTATTTATAGAGTTATGATGGTGCATTTTTTTATATTCATTCATCTTTGAAAAGCACTGTTCTAAGACAATTCCTCATCAAAGGCTGGACTAACCATTCCTCAGGTAAGTAAATGATTCAGGATGTTTAGTCTTCTAAAGAGACTGATTAATTGCTATCGAAGTGCATGCTGATCAGAGTTTTTTGGTACTTAGTCTAGTTCATAAACGTATTTGCTATTTTTACTCGAAACATGCATCATCTCCCTTGTTAAATAGTCTCCCCTGAAAAAAGAAGTTCGGTAACACTTACTAAGAAATAGCAACCATTCCCTACGCCAGGGTCTGTGAAAAGGCTAACCCTAGCCAAACTACACCCAAATATCCTTCCGAGGACTTGGACTCAGCCGAAAATACCTATTCCCTAACCCTAACCCTAACCCTAACCCTAACCCTAACCCTAACTACACCCAAATATCCTTCCGAGGACTTGGACTCAGCCGAAAATACCTATTCCCTAACCCTAACCCTAACCCTAACCCCAACACCCAACAGCCTAACATCTATAACACCTAACACCCTAACACCTATAACACCCAACACACTAACACCCAACACCCTAACACCTATAACACCCAACGTCCTAACCCTAACCCTAACCCTAACCCTAAACCCTAACCCTAACCCTTACACCCAACAGCCTAACATCTATAACACCTAACACCCTAACACCCAACACCCTAACACCTATAACACCCAACACCCTAACACCCAACACCCTAACACCTATAACACCCAACACCCTAACCCTAACCCCTAACCCTAACCCTAACACCCAACAGCCTAACATCTATAACACCTAACACCCTAACACCTATAACACCCAACACCCTAACACCCAACACCCTAACACCTATAACACCCAACACCCTAACCCTAACCCTAACTCCTGGTCTTTGCTTAACAAAAACAATATTCCACTTTACAACATATGTACATGACCTTAGATTGTTGCTGTCGGAAGGTTTTCTGACAGCTTTCTGACAGGAAGTATTAATAGTTTTGATACTGCATTTTTTTATATTCATTCATCTTAGAAAAACACTGTTCTAAGACAATTCCTCATCAGAGGCTGCACTAACCATTCCTCAGGTAAGAAAATGATTCAAGATGTTTAGTCTTCTAAAGAGACTGATTAATTGCTCTGGAAGTGCATGCTGATCAGAGTTTCTTGGTATTTAGTCTAATGCATAAACGTATTTACTACGTTTACTGGAAACATGCATCATCTCCCTTGTTAAATAGTCTCCCCTGATAAAAGAAGTTCGGTAACACTAACTAAAAATAGACACCATTCCCTACGCCAGGGTCTGTGAAAAGGCTAACCCTAGCCAAATTACACCCAAATATCCTTCCGATGTCTTTGTCTCAGCCGAAAATACCTATTCCCTAACCCAATACCTCTAACACCCAACACCCTAACCCTAACACTAACACCTAACACTCTAACACCCAACACCCTAACCCTAACACTAACACCTAACACCCTAACACCCAACACTAACACCTGTAACACCCTAACCCTAACACCCAAACACCTAACACCTCTAACACCCAACACCCTAACACTAACACCTAACACTCTAACACCCAACACCCTAACACTAACACCTAACACCTCTAACACCCTAACCCTAACCCTAACACCCAAACACCCTACATCTAACACCTCTAACACCCAACACCCTAACCCTAACCTACACAACCCAAAGCGTAATTGATAGGGCAAGACTGTAAGGTTATATTTATACATTTTCTGCAATGGGTCAACGCGAGAGTGACATAAAAATAGATCACGTAATTTTGAACCAATCAGAGACCACTCCGTGTTATGACGTATAAGCTGTGGGTGGAGCTCCGCATCTCTCATTCCGCATTTTATTTGTCATTTGCTTAAGAAACATGAATACGCCAAGGAATATTATTCTTGTACCAGTGGTCAATTTTTCAGCCCTGTAGAAGGTACTACATAATAATTGGCTACTTTGATTTGTTTTTGAGCCTTTGATTCATCTTGATTAGGACTCGGTTATCGACTGGGTCCGACCCCTTGCCATGTCTACCGACCTCATCGCGGTGCAAGGGTGAACATAGTTTAACTTAACTATGGCCAACGGGTAGACTATTTTCTAACATACACCCTAACTAACCCTAACCTTAGTTCCGATTGCACCGACACCTGCTCTTTCCTTAACAAAAAAACATATTCCACTTTACTACATATGTACATGACCCTAGATTGTTGCTGTCGGAAAATTGTCAGAAGTTTTCTGACAGCTTTCTGACACGAAGTATTCATAGAGTTATGATGGTGCATTTTTTTATATTCATTCATCTTTGAAAAGCACTGTTCTAAGACAATTCCTCATCAAAGGCTGGACTAACCATTCCTCAGGTAAGTAAATGATTCAGGATGTTTAGTCTTCTAAAGAGACTGATTAATTGCTATCGAAGTGCATGCTGATCAGAGTTTTTTGGTACTTAGTCTAATTCATAAACGTATTTGCTATTTTTACTCGAAACATGCATCATCTCCCTTGTTAAATAGTCTCCCCTGAAAAAAGAAGTTCGGTAACACTTACTAAGAAATAGCAACCATTCCCTACGCCAGGGTCTGTGAAAAGGCTAACCCTAGCCAAACTACACCCAAATATCCTTCCGAGGACTTGGACTCAGCCGAAAATACCTATTCCCTAACCCTAACCCTAACCCTAACCCTAACCCTAACCCTAACTACACCCAAATATCCTTCCGAGGACTTGGACTCAGCCGAAAATACCTATTCCCTAACCCTAACCCTAACCCTAACCCCAACACCCAACAGCCTAACATCTATAACACCTAACACCCTAACACCTATAACACCCAACACACTAACACCCAACACCCTAACACCTATAACACCCAACGTCCTAACCCTAACCCTAACCCTAACCCTAAACCCTAACCCTAACCCTTACACCCAACAGCCTAACATCTATAACACCTAACACCCTAACACCCAACACCCTAACACCTATAACACCCAACACCCTAACACCCAACACCCTAACACCTATAACACCCAACACCCTAACCCTAACCCCTAACCCTAACCCTAACACCCAACAGCCTAACATCTATAACACCTAACACCCTAACACCTATAACACCCAACACCCTAACACCCAACACCCTAACACCTATAACACCCAACACCCTAACCCTAACCCTAACTCCTGGTCTTTGCTTAACAAAAACAATATTCCACTTTACAACATATGTACATGACCTTAGATTGTTGCTGTCGGAAGGTTTTCTGACAGCTTTCTGACAGGAAGTATTAATAGTTTTGATACTGCATTTTTTTATATTCATTCATCTTAGAAAAACACTGTTCTAAGACAATTCCTCATCAGAGGCTGCACTAACCATTCCTCAGGTAAGAAAATGATTCAAGATGTTTAGTCTTCTAAAGAGACTGATTAATTGCTCTGGAAGTGCATGCTGATCAGAGTTTCTTGGTATTTAGTCTAATGCATAAACGTATTTACTACGTTTACTGGAAACATGCATCATCTCCCTTGTTAAATAGTCTCCCCTGATAAAAGAAGTTCGGTAACACTAACTAAAAATAGACACCATTCCCTACGCCAGGGTCTGTGAAAAGGCTAACCCTAGCCAAATTACACCCAAATATCCTTCCGATGTCTTTGTCTCAGCCGAAAATACCTATTCCCTAACCCTAACCCTAACCCTAACCCTAACCCTAACCCTAACCCTAACCCTAACCCTCCTAACCCTAACCCTAACCCTAACCCTAACCCTAACCCTAACCCTAACCCTAACCCTAACCCTAACCCTAACCCTAACCCTAACCCTAACCCTAACCCTAACCCTAACCCCTAACCCTAACCCTAACCCTAACCCTAACCCTAACCCTGACTATTTTCTAACATACACCCTAACTAACCCTAACCTTAGTTCCGATTGCACCGACACCTGCTCTTTCCTTAACAAAAAAACATATTCCACTTTACTACATATGTACATGACCCTAGATTGTTGCTGTCGGAAAATTGTCAGAAGTTTTCTGACAGCTTTCTGACACGAAGTATTCATAGAGTTATGATGGTGCATTTTTTTATATTCATTCATCTTTGAAAAGCACTGTTCTAAGACAATTCCTCATCAAAGGCTGGACTAACCATTCCTCAGGTAAGTAAATGATTCAGGATGTTTAGTCTTCTAAAGAGACTGATTAATTGCTATCGAAGTGCATGCTGATCAGAGTTTTTTGGTACTTAGTCTAATTCATAAACGTATTTGCTATTTTTACTCGAAACATGCATCATCTCCCTTGTTAAATAGTCTCCCCTGAAAAAAGAAGTTCGGTAACACTTACTAAGAAATAGCAACCATTCCCTACGCCAGGGTCTGTGAAAAGGCTAACCCTAGCCAAACTACACCCAAATATCCTTCCGAGGACTTGGACTCAGCCGAAAATACCTATTCCCTAACCCTAACCCTAACCCTAACCCTAACCCTAACCCTAACTACACCCAAATATCCTTCCGAGGACTTGGACTCAGCCGAAAATACCTATTCCCTAACCCTAACCCTAACCCTAACCCCAACACCCAACAGCCTAACATCTATAACACCTAACACCCTAACACCTATAACACCCAACACACTAACACCCAACACCCTAACACCTATAACACCCAACGTCCTAACCCTAACCCTAACCCTAACCCTAAACCCTAACCCAAACCCTTACACCCAACAGCCTAACATCTATAACACCTAACACCCTAACACCCAACACCCTAACACCTATAACACCCAACACCCTAACACCCAACACCCTAACACCTATAACACCCAACACCCTAACCCTAACCCCTAACCCTAACCCTAACACCCAACAGCCTAACATCTATAACACCTAACACCCTAACACCTATAACACCCAACACCCTAACACCCAACACCCTAACACCTATAACACCCAACACCCTAACCCTAACCCTAACTCCTGGTCTTTGCTTAACAAAAACAATATTCCACTTTACAACATATGTACATGACCTTAGATTGTTGCTGTCGGAAGGTTTTCTGACAGCTTTCTGACAGGAAGTATTAATAGTTTTGATACTGCATTTTTTTATATTCATTCATCTTAGAAAAACACTGTTCTAAGACAATTCCTCATCAGAGGCTGCACTAACCATTCCTCAGGTAAGAAAATGATTCAAGATGTTTAGTCTTCTAAAGAGACTGATTAATTGCTCTGGAAGTGCATGCTGATCAGAGTTTCTTGGTATTTAGTCTAATGCATAAACGTATTTACTACGTTTACTGGAAACATGCATCATCTCCCTTGTTAAATAGTCTCCCCTGATAAAAGAAGTTCGGTAACACTAACTAAAAATAGACACCATTCCCTACGCCAGGGTCTGTGAAAAGGCTAACCCTAGCCAAATTACACCCAAATATCCTTCCGATGTCTTTGTCTCAGCCGAAAATACCTATTCCCTAACCCAATACCTCTAACACCCAACACCCTAACCCTAACACTAACACCTAACACTCTAACACCCAACACCCTAACCCTAACACTAACACCTAACACCCTAACACCCAACACTAACACCTGTAACACCCTAACCCTAACACCCAAACACCTAACACCTCTAACACCCAACACCCTAACACTAACACCTAACACTCTAACACCCAACACCCTAACACTAACACCTAACACCTCTAACACCCTAACCCTAACCCTAACACCCAAACACCCTACATCTAACACCTCTAACACCCAACACCCTAACCCTAACCTACACAACCCAAAGCGTAATTGATAGGGCAAGACTGTAAGGTTATATTTATACATTTTCTGCAATGGGTCAACGCGAGAGTGACATAAAAATAGATCACGTAATTTTGAACCAATCAGAGACCACTCCGTGTTATGACGTATAAGCTGTGGGTGGAGCTCCGCATCTCTCATTCCGCATTTTATTTGTCATTTGCTTAAGAAACATGAATACGCCAAGGAATATTATTCTTGTACCAGTGGTCAATTTTTCAGCCCTGTAGAAGGTACTACATAATAATTGGCTACTTTGATTTGTTTTTGAGCCTTTGATTCATCTTGATTAGGACTCGGTTATCGACTGGGTCCGACCCCTTGCCATGTCTACCGACCTCATCGCGGTGCAAGGGTGAACATAGTTTAACTTAACTATGGCCAACGGGTAGACTATTTTCTAACATACACCCTAACTAACCCTAACCTTAGTTCCGATTGCACCGACACCTGCTCTTTCCTTAACAAAAAAACATATTCCACTTTACTACATATGTACATGACCCTAGATTGTTGCTGTCGGAAAATTGTCAGAAGTTTTCTGACAGCTTTCTGACACGAAGTATTCATAGAGTTATGATGGTGCATTTTTTTATATTCATTCATCTTTGAAAAGCACTGTTCTAAGACAATTCCTCATCAAAGGCTGGACTAACCATTCCTCAGGTAAGTAAATGATTCAGGATGTTTAGTCTTCTAAAGAGACTGATTAATTGCTATCGAAGTGCATGCTGATCAGAGTTTTTTGGTACTTAGTCTAATTCATAAACGTATTTGCTATTTTTACTCGAAACATGCATCATCTCCCTTGTTAAATAGTCTCCCCTGAAAAAAGAAGTTCGGTAACACTTACTAAGAAATAGCAACCATTCCCTACGCCAGGGTCTGTGAAAAGGCTAACCCTAGCCAAACTACACCCAAATATCCTTCCGAGGACTTGGACTCAGCCGAAAATACCTATTCCCTAACCCTAACCCTAACCCTAACCCTAACCCTAACCCTAACCCTAACCCTAACCCTAACCCTAACCCTAACCCTAACCCTAACCCTAACCCTAACCCTAACCCTAACCCTAACCCCTAACCCTAACCCTAACCCTAACCCTAACCCTAACCCTAACCCTAACCCTAACCCTAACCCTAACCCTGACTATTTTCTAACATACACCCTAACTAACCCTAACCTTAGTTCCGATTGCACCGACACCTGCTCTTTCCTTAACAAAAAAACATATTCCACTTTACTACATATGTACATGACCCTAGATTGTTGCTGTCGGAAAATTGTCAGAAGTTTTCTGACAGCTTTCTGACACGAAGTATTCATAGAGTTATGATGGTGCATTTTTTTATATTCATTCATCTTTGAAAAGCACTGTTCTAAGACAATTCCTCATCAAAGGCTGGACTAACCATTCCTCAGGTAAGTAAATGATTCAGGATGTTTAGTCTTCTAAAGAGACTGATTAATTGCTATCGAAGTGCATGCTGATCAGAGTTTTTTGGTACTTAGTCTAATTCATAAACGTATTTGCTATTTTTACTCGAAACATGCATCATCTCCCTTGTTAAATAGTCTCCCCTGAAAAAAGAAGTTCGGTAACACTTACTAAGAAATAGCAACCATTCCCTACGCCAGGGTCTGTGAAAAGGCTAACCCTAGCCAAACTACACCCAAATATCCTTCCGAGGACTTGGACTCAGCCGAAAATACCTATTCCCTAACCCTAACCCTAACCCTAACCCTAACCCTAACCCTAACTACACCCAAATATCCTTCCGAGGACTTGGACTCAGCCGAAAATACCTATTCCCTAACCCTAACCCTAACCCTAACCCCAACACCCAACAGCCTAACATCTATAACACCTAACACCCTAACACCTATAACACCCAACACACTAACACCCAACACCCTAACACCTATAACACCCAACGTCCTAACCCTAACCCTAACCCTAACCCTAAACCCTAACCCTAACCCTTACACCCAACAGCCTAACATCTATAACACCTAACACCCTAACACCCAACACCCTAACACCTATAACACCCAACACCCTAACACCCAACACCCTAACACCTATAACACCCAACACCCTAACCCTAACCCCTAACCCTAACCCTAACACCCAACAGCCTAACATCTATAACACCTAACACCCTAACACCTATAACACCCAACACCCTAACACCCAACACCCTAACACCTATAACACCCAACACCCTAACCCTAACCCTAACTCCTGGTCTTTGCTTAACAAAAACAATATTCCACTTTACAACATATGTACATGACCTTAGATTGTTGCTGTCGGAAGGTTTTCTGACAGCTTTCTGACAGGAAGTATTAATAGTTTTGATACTGCATTTTTTTATATTCATTCATCTTAGAAAAACACTGTTCTAAGACAATTCCTCATCAGAGGCTGCACTAACCATTCCTCAGGTAAGAAAATGATTCAAGATGTTTAGTCTTCTAAAGAGACTGATTAATTGCTCTGGAAGTGCATGCTGATCAGAGTTTCTTGGTATTTAGTCTAATGCATAAACGTATTTACTACGTTTACTGGAAACATGCATCATCTCCCTTGTTAAATAGTCTCCCCTGATAAAAGAAGTTCGGTAACACTAACTAAAAATAGACACCATTCCCTACGCCAGGGTCTGTGAAAAGGCTAACCCTAGCCAAATTACACCCAAATATCCTTCCGATGTCTTTGTCTCAGCCGAAAATACCTATTCCCTAACCCAATACCTCTAACACCCAACACCCTAACCCTAACACTAACACCTAACACTCTAACACCCAACACCCTAACCCTAACACTAACACCTAACACCCTAACACCCAACACTAACACCTGTAACACCCTAACCCTAACACCCAAACACCTAACACCTCTAACACCCAACACCCTAACACTAACACCTAACACTCTAACACCCAACACCCTAACACTAACACCTAACACCTCTAACACCCTAACCCTAACCCTAACACCCAAACACCCTACATCTAACACCTCTAACACCCAACACCCTAACCCTAACCTACACAACCCAAAGCGTAATTGATAGGGCAAGACTGTAAGGTTATATTTATACATTTTCTGCAATGGGTCAACGCGAGAGTGACATAAAAATAGATCACGTAATTTTGAACCAATCAGAGACCACTCCGTGTTATGACGTATAAGCTGTGGGTGGAGCTCCGCATCTCTCATTCCGCATTTTATTTGTCATTTGCTTAAGAAACATGAATACGCCAAGGAATATTATTCTTGTACCAGTGGTCAATTTTTCAGCCCTGTAGAAGGTACTACATAATAATTGGCTACTTTGATTTGTTTTTGAGCCTTTGATTCATCTTGATTAGGACTCGGTTATCGACTGGGTCCGACCCCTTGCCATGTCTACCGACCTCATCGCGGTGCAAGGGTGAACATAGTTTAACTTAACTATGGCCAACGGGTAGACTATTTTCTAACATACACCCTAACTAACCCTAACCTTAGTTCCGATTGCACCGACACCTGCTCTTTCCTTAACAAAAAAACATATTCCACTTTACTACATATGTACATGACCCTAGATTGTTGCTGTCGGAAAATTGTCAGAAGTTTTCTGACAGCTTTCTGACACGAAGTATTCATAGAGTTATGATGGTGCATTTTTTTATATTCATTCATCTTTGAAAAGCACTGTTCTAAGACAATTCCTCATCAAAGGCTGGACTAACCATTCCTCAGGTAAGTAAATGATTCAGGATGTTTAGTCTTCTAAAGAGACTGATTAATTGCTATCGAAGTGCATGCTGATCAGAGTTTTTTGGTACTTAGTCTAGTTCATAAACGTATTTGCTATTTTTACTCGAAACATGCATCATCTCCCTTGTTAAATAGTCTCCCCTGAAAAAAGAAGTTCGGTAACACTTACTAAGAAATAGCAACCATTCCCTACGCCAGGGTCTGTGAAAAGGCTAACCCTAGCCAAACTACACCCAAATATCCTTCCGAGGACTTGGACTCAGCCGAAAATACCTATTCCCTAACCCTAACCCTAACCCTAACCCTAACCCTAACCCTAACTACACCCAAATATCCTTCCGAGGACTTGGACTCAGCCGAAAATACCTATTCCCTAACCCTAACCCTAACCCTAACCCCAACACCCAACAGCCTAACATCTATAACACCTAACACCCTAACACCTATAACACCCAACACACTAACACCCAACACCCTAACACCTATAACACCCAACGTCCTAACCCTAACCCTAACCCTAACCCTAAACCCTAACCCTAACCCTTACACCCAACAGCCTAACATCTATAACACCTAACACCCTAACACCCAACACCCTAACACCTATAACACCCAACACCCTAACACCCAACACCCTAACACCTATAACACCCAACACCCTAACCCTAACCCCTAACCCTAACCCTAACACCCAACAGCCTAACATCTATAACACCTAACACCCTAACACCTATAACACCCAACACCCTAACACCCAACACCCTAACACCTATAACACCCAACACCCTAACCCTAACCCTAACTCCTGGTCTTTGCTTAACAAAAACAATATTCCACTTTACAACATATGTACATGACCTTAGATTGTTGCTGTCGGAAGGTTTTCTGACAGCTTTCTGACAGGAAGTATTAATAGTTTTGATACTGCATTTTTTTATATTCATTCATCTTAGAAAAACACTGTTCTAAGACAATTCCTCATCAGAGGCTGCACTAACCATTCCTCAGGTAAGAAAATGATTCAAGATGTTTAGTCTTCTAAAGAGACTGATTAATTGCTCTGGAAGTGCATGCTGATCAGAGTTTCTTGGTATTTAGTCTAATGCATAAACGTATTTACTACGTTTACTGGAAACATGCATCATCTCCCTTGTTAAATAGTCTCCCCTGATAAAAGAAGTTCGGTAACACTAACTAAAAATAGACACCATTCCCTACGCCAGGGTCTGTGAAAAGGCTAACCCTAGCCAAATTACACCCAAATATCCTTCCGATGTCTTTGTCTCAGCCGAAAATACCTATTCCCTAACCCAATACCTCTAACACCCAACACCCTAACCCTAACACTAACACCTAACACTCTAACACCCAACACCCTAACCCTAACACTAACACCTAACACCCTAACACCCAACACTAACACCTGTAACACCCTAACCCTAACACCCAAACACCTAACACCTCTAACACCCAACACCCTAACACTAACACCTAACACTCTAACACCCAACACCCTAACACTAACACCTAACACCTCTAACACCCTAACCCTAACCCTAACACCCAAACACCCTACATCTAACACCTCTAACACCCAACACCCTAACCCTAACCTACACAACCCAAAGCGTAATTGATAGGGCAAGACTGTAAGGTTATATTTATACATTTTCTGCAATGGGTCAACGCGAGAGTGACATAAAAATAGATCACGTAATTTTGAACCAATCAGAGACCACTCCGTGTTATGACGTATAAGCTGTGGGTGGAGCTCCGCATCTCTCATTCCGCATTTTATTTGTCATTTGCTTAAGAAACATGAATACGCCAAGGAATATTATTCTTGTACCAGTGGTCAATTTTTCAGCCCTGTAGAAGGTACTACATAATAATTGGCTACTTTGATTTGTTTTTGAGCCTTTGATTCATCTTGATTAGGACTCGGTTATCGACTGGGTCCGACCCCTTGCCATGTCTACCGACCTCATCGCGGTGCAAGGGTGAACATAGTTTAACTTAACTATGGCCAACGGGTAGACTATTTTCTAACATACACCCTAACTAACCCTAACCTTAGTTCCGATTGCACCGACACCTGCTCTTTCCTTAACAAAAAAACATATTCCACTTTACTACATATGTACATGACCCTAGATTGTTGCTGTCGGAAAATTGTCAGAAGTTTTCTGACAGCTTTCTGACACGAAGTATTCATAGAGTTATGATGGTGCATTTTTTTATATTCATTCATCTTTGAAAAGCACTGTTCTAAGACAATTCCTCATCAAAGGCTGGACTAACCATTCCTCAGGTAAGTAAATGATTCAGGATGTTTAGTCTTCTAAAGAGACTGATTAATTGCTATCGAAGTGCATGCTGATCAGAGTTTTTTGGTACTTAGTCTAATTCATAAACGTATTTGCTATTTTTACTCGAAACATGCATCATCTCCCTTGTTAAATAGTCTCCCCTGAAAAAAGAAGTTCGGTAACACTTACTAAGAAATAGCAACCATTCCCTACGCCAGGGTCTGTGAAAAGGCTAACCCTAGCCAAACTACACCCAAATATCCTTCCGAGGACTTGGACTCAGCCGAAAATACCTATTCCCTAACCCTAACCCTAACCCTAACCCTAACCCTAACCCTAACCCTAACCCTAACCCTAACCCTAACCCTAACCCTAACCCTAACCCTAACCCTAACCCCTAACCCTAACCCTAACCCTAACCCTAACCCTAACCCTAACCCTAACCCTAACCCTAACCCTAACCCTGACTATTTTCTAACATACACCCTAACTAACCCTAACCTTAGTTCCGATTGCACCGACACCTGCTCTTTCCTTAACAAAAAAACATATTCCACTTTACTACATATGTACATGACCCTAGATTGTTGCTGTCGGAAAATTGTCAGAAGTTTTCTGACAGCTTTCTGACACGAAGTATTCATAGAGTTATGATGGTGCATTTTTTTATATTCATTCATCTTTGAAAAGCACTGTTCTAAGACAATTCCTCATCAAAGGCTGGACTAACCATTCCTCAGGTAAGTAAATGATTCAGGATGTTTAGTCTTCTAAAGAGACTGATTAATTGCTATCGAAGTGCATGCTGATCAGAGTTTTTTGGTACTTAGTCTAATTCATAAACGTATTTGCTATTTTTACTCGAAACATGCATCATCTCCCTTGTTAAATAGTCTCCCCTGAAAAAAGAAGTTCGGTAACACTTACTAAGAAATAGCAACCATTCCCTACGCCAGGGTCTGTGAAAAGGCTAACCCTAGCCAAACTACACCCAAATATCCTTCCGAGGACTTGGACTCAGCCGAAAATACCTATTCCCTAACCCTAACCCTAACCCTAACCCTAACCCTAACCCTAACTACACCCAAATATCCTTCCGAGGACTTGGACTCAGCCGAAAATACCTATTCCCTAACCCTAACCCTAACCCTAACCCCAACACCCAACAGCCTAACATCTATAACACCTAACACCCTAACACCTATAACACCCAACACACTAACACCCAACACCCTAACACCTATAACACCCAACGTCCTAACCCTAACCCTAACCCTAACCCTAAACCCTAACCCTAACCCTTACACCCAACAGCCTAACATCTATAACACCTAACACCCTAACACCCAACACCCTAACACCTATAACACCCAACACCCTAACACCCAACACCCTAACACCTATAACACCCAACACCCTAACCCTAACCCCTAACCCTAACCCTAACACCCAACAGCCTAACATCTATAACACCTAACACCCTAACACCTATAACACCCAACACCCTAACACCCAACACCCTAACACCTATAACACCCAACACCCTAACCCTAACCCTAACTCCTGGTCTTTGCTTAACAAAAACAATATTCCACTTTACAACATATGTACATGACCTTAGATTGTTGCTGTCGGAAGGTTTTCTGACAGCTTTCTGACAGGAAGTATTAATAGTTTTGATACTGCATTTTTTTATATTCATTCATCTTAGAAAAACACTGTTCTAAGACAATTCCTCATCAGAGGCTGCACTAACCATTCCTCAGGTAAGAAAATGATTCAAGATGTTTAGTCTTCTAAAGAGACTGATTAATTGCTCTGGAAGTGCATGCTGATCAGAGTTTCTTGGTATTTAGTCTAATGCATAAACGTATTTACTACGTTTACTGGAAACATGCATCATCTCCCTTGTTAAATAGTCTCCCCTGATAAAAGAAGTTCGGTAACACTAACTAAAAATAGACACCATTCCCTACGCCAGGGTCTGTGAAAAGGCTAACCCTAGCCAAATTACACCCAAATATCCTTCCGATGTCTTTGTCTCAGCCGAAAATACCTATTCCCTAACCCTAACCCTAACCCTAACCCTAACCCTAACCCTAACCCTAACCCTAACCCTAACCCTAACCCTCCTAACCCTAACCCTAACCCTAACCCTAACCCTAACCCTAACCCTAACCCTAACCCTAACCCTAACCCTAACCCTAACCCTAACCCTAACCCTAACCCTAACCCTAACCCTAACCCCTAACCCTAACCCTAACCCTAACCCTAACCCTAACCCTAACCCTGACTATTTTCTAACATACACCCTAACTAACCCTAACCTTAGTTCCGATTGCACCGACACCTGCTCTTTCCTTAACAAAAAAACATATTCCACTTTACTACATATGTACATGACCCTAGATTGTTGCTGTCGGAAAATTGTCAGAAGTTTTCTGACAGCTTTCTGACACGAAGTATTCATAGAGTTATGATGGTGCATTTTTTTATATTCATTCATCTTTGAAAAGCACTGTTCTAAGACAATTCCTCATCAAAGGCTGGACTAACCATTCCTCAGGTAAGTAAATGATTCAGGATGTTTAGTCTTCTAAAGAGACTGATTAATTGCTATCGAAGTGCATGCTGATCAGAGTTTTTTGGTACTTAGTCTAATTCATAAACGTATTTGCTATTTTTACTCGAAACATGCATCATCTCCCTTGTTAAATAGTCTCCCCTGAAAAAAGAAGTTCGGTAACACTTACTAAGAAATAGCAACCATTCCCTACGCCAGGGTCTGTGAAAAGGCTAACCCTAGCCAAACTACACCCAAATATCCTTCCGAGGACTTGGACTCAGCCGAAAATACCTATTCCCTAACCCTAACCCTAACCCTAACCCTAACCCTAACCCTAACTACACCCAAATATCCTTCCGAGGACTTGGACTCAGCCGAAAATACCTATTCCCTAACCCTAACCCTAACCCTAACCCCAACACCCAACAGCCTAACATCTATAACACCTAACACCCTAACACCTATAACACCCAACACACTAACACCCAACACCCTAACACCTATAACACCCAACGTCCTAACCCTAACCCTAACCCTAACCCTAAACCCTAACCCTAACCCTTACACCCAACAGCCTAACATCTATAACACCTAACACCCTAACACCCAACACCCTAACACCTATAACACCCAACACCCTAACACCCAACACCCTAACACCTATAACACCCAACACCCTAACCCTAACCCCTAACCCTAACCCTAACACCCAACAGCCTAACATCTATAACACCTAACACCCTAACACCTATAACACCCAACACCCTAACACCCAACACCCTAACACCTATAACACCCAACACCCTAACCCTAACCCTAACTCCTGGTCTTTGCTTAACAAAAACAATATTCCACTTTACAACATATGTACATGACCTTAGATTGTTGCTGTCGGAAGGTTTTCTGACAGCTTTCTGACAGGAAGTATTAATAGTTTTGATACTGCATTTTTTTATATTCATTCATCTTAGAAAAACACTGTTCTAAGACAATTCCTCATCAGAGGCTGCACTAACCATTCCTCAGGTAAGAAAATGATTCAAGATGTTTAGTCTTCTAAAGAGACTGATTAATTGCTCTGGAAGTGCATGCTGATCAGAGTTTCTTGGTATTTAGTCTAATGCATAAACGTATTTACTACGTTTACTGGAAACATGCATCATCTCCCTTGTTAAATAGTCTCCCCTGATAAAAGAAGTTCGGTAACACTAACTAAAAATAGACACCATTCCCTACGCCAGGGTCTGTGAAAAGGCTAACCCTAGCCAAATTACACCCAAATATCCTTCCGATGTCTTTGTCTCAGCCGAAAATACCTATTCCCTAACCCAATACCTCTAACACCCAACACCCTAACCCTAACACTAACACCTAACACTCTAACACCCAACACCCTAACCCTAACACTAACACCTAACACCCTAACACCCAACACTAACACCTGTAACACCCTAACCCTAACACCCAAACACCTAACACCTCTAACACCCAACACCCTAACACTAACACCTAACACTCTAACACCCAACACCCTAACACTAACACCTAACACCTCTAACACCCTAACCCTAACCCTAACACCCAAACACCCTACATCTAACACCTCTAACACCCAACACCCTAACCCTAACCTACACAACCCAAAGCGTAATTGATAGGGCAAGACTGTAAGGTTATATTTATACATTTTCTGCAATGGGTCAACGCGAGAGTGACATAAAAATAGATCACGTAATTTTGAACCAATCAGAGACCACTCCGTGTTATGACGTATAAGCTGTGGGTGGAGCTCCGCATCTCTCATTCCGCATTTTATTTGTCATTTGCTTAAGAAACATGAATACGCCAAGGAATATTATTCTTGTACCAGTGGTCAATTTTTCAGCCCTGTAGAAGGTACTACATAATAATTGGCTACTTTGATTTGTTTTTGAGCCTTTGATTCATCTTGATTAGGACTCGGTTATCGACTGGGTCCGACCCCTTGCCATGTCTACCGACCTCATCGCGGTGCAAGGGTGAACATAGTTTAACTTAACTATGGCCAACGGGTAGACTATTTTCTAACATACACCCTAACTAACCCTAACCTTAGTTCCGATTGCACCGACACCTGCTCTTTCCTTAACAAAAAAACATATTCCACTTTACTACATATGTACATGACCCTAGATTGTTGCTGTCGGAAAATTGTCAGAAGTTTTCTGACAGCTTTCTGACACGAAGTATTCATAGAGTTATGATGGTGCATTTTTTTATATTCATTCATCTTTGAAAAGCACTGTTCTAAGACAATTCCTCATCAAAGGCTGGACTAACCATTCCTCAGGTAAGTAAATGATTCAGGATGTTTAGTCTTCTAAAGAGACTGATTAATTGCTATCGAAGTGCATGCTGATCAGAGTTTTTTGGTACTTAGTCTAATTCATAAACGTATTTGCTATTTTTACTCGAAACATGCATCATCTCCCTTGTTAAATAGTCTCCCCTGAAAAAAGAAGTTCGGTAACACTTACTAAGAAATAGCAACCATTCCCTACGCCAGGGTCTGTGAAAAGGCTAACCCTAGCCAAACTACACCCAAATATCCTTCCGAGGACTTGGACTCAGCCGAAAATACCTATTCCCTAACCCTAACCCTAACCCTAACCCTAACCCTAACCCTAACCCTAACCCTAACCCTAACCCTAACCCTAACCCTAACCCTAACCCTAACCCTAACCCTAACCCTAACCCTAACCCTAACCCTAACCCTAACCCTAACCCTAACCCCTAACCCTAACCCTAACCCTAACCCTAACCCTAACCCTAACCCTAACCCTAACCCTAACCCTGACTATTTTCTAACATACACCCTAACTAACCCTAACCTTAGTTCCGATTGCACCGACACCTGCTCTTTCCTTAACAAAAAAACATATTCCACTTTACTACATATGTACATGACCCTAGATTGTTGCTGTCGGAAAATTGTCAGAAGTTTTCTGACAGCTTTCTGACACGAAGTATTCATAGAGTTATGATGGTGCATTTTTTTATATTCATTCATCTTTGAAAAGCACTGTTCTAAGACAATTCCTCATCAAAGGCTGGACTAACCATTCCTCAGGTAAGTAAATGATTCAGGATGTTTAGTCTTCTAAAGAGACTGATTAATTGCTATCGAAGTGCATGCTGATCAGAGTTTTTTGGTACTTAGTCTAATTCATAAACGTATTTGCTATTTTTACTCGAAACATGCATCATCTCCCTTGTTAAATAGTCTCCCCTGAAAAAAGAAGTTCGGTAACACTTACTAAGAAATAGCAACCATTCCCTACGCCAGGGTCTGTGAAAAGGCTAACCCTAGCCAAACTACACCCAAATATCCTTCCGAGGACTTGGACTCAGCCGAAAATACCTATTCCCTAACCCTAACCCTAACCCTAACCCTAACCCTAACCCTAACTACACCCAAATATCCTTCCGAGGACTTGGACTCAGCCGAAAATACCTATTCCCTAACCCTAACCCTAACCCTAACCCCAACACCCAACAGCCTAACATCTATAACACCTAACACCCTAACACCTATAACACCCAACACACTAACACCCAACACCCTAACACCTATAACACCCAACGTCCTAACCCTAACCCTAACCCTAACCCTAAACCCTAACCCTAACCCTTACACCCAACAGCCTAACATCTATAACACCTAACACCCTAACACCCAACACCCTAACACCTATAACACCCAACACCCTAACACCCAACACCCTAACACCTATAACACCCAACACCCTAACCCTAACCCCTAACCCTAACCCTAACACCCAACAGCCTAACATCTATAACACCTAACACCCTAACACCTATAACACCCAACACCCTAACACCCAACACCCTAACACCTATAACACCCAACACCCTAACCCTAACCCTAACTCCTGGTCTTTGCTTAACAAAAACAATATTCCACTTTACAACATATGTACATGACCTTAGATTGTTGCTGTCGGAAGGTTTTCTGACAGCTTTCTGACAGGAAGTATTAATAGTTTTGATACTGCATTTTTTTATATTCATTCATCTTAGAAAAACACTGTTCTAAGACAATTCCTCATCAGAGGCTGCACTAACCATTCCTCAGGTAAGAAAATGATTCAAGATGTTTAGTCTTCTAAAGAGACTGATTAATTGCTCTGGAAGTGCATGCTGATCAGAGTTTCTTGGTATTTAGTCTAATGCATAAACGTATTTACTACGTTTACTGGAAACATGCATCATCTCCCTTGTTAAATAGTCTCCCCTGATAAAAGAAGTTCGGTAACACTAACTAAAAATAGACACCATTCCCTACGCCAGGGTCTGTGAAAAGGCTAACCCTAGCCAAATTACACCCAAATATCCTTCCGATGTCTTTGTCTCAGCCGAAAATACCTATTCCCTAACCCAATACCTCTAACACCCAACACCCTAACCCTAACACTAACACCTAACACTCTAACACCCAACACCCTAACCCTAACACTAACACCTAACACCCTAACACCCAACACTAACACCTGTAACACCCTAACCCTAACACCCAAACACCTAACACCTCTAACACCCAACACCCTAACACTAACACCTAACACTCTAACACCCAACACCCTAACACTAACACCTAACACCTCTAACACCCTAACCCTAACCCTAACACCCAAACACCCTACATCTAACACCTCTAACACCCAACACCCTAACCCTAACCTACACAACCCAAAGCGTAATTGATAGGGCAAGACTGTAAGGTTATATTTATACATTTTCTGCAATGGGTCAACGCGAGAGTGACATAAAAATAGATCACGTAATTTTGAACCAATCAGAGACCACTCCGTGTTATGACGTATAAGCTGTGGGTGGAGCTCCGCATCTCTCATTCCGCATTTTATTTGTCATTTGCTTAAGAAACATGAATACGCCAAGGAATATTATTCTTGTACCAGTGGTCAATTTTTCAGCCCTGTAGAAGGTACTACATAATAATTGGCTACTTTGATTTGTTTTTGAGCCTTTGATTCATCTTGATTAGGACTCGGTTATCGACTGGGTCCGACCCCTTGCCATGTCTACCGACCTCATCGCGGTGCAAGGGTGAACATAGTTTAACTTAACTATGGCCAACGGGTAGACTATTTTCTAACATACACCCTAACTAACCCTAACCTTAGTTCCGATTGCACCGACACCTGCTCTTTCCTTAACAAAAAAACATATTCCACTTTACTACATATGTACATGACCCTAGATTGTTGCTGTCGGAAAATTGTCAGAAGTTTTCTGACAGCTTTCTGACACGAAGTATTCATAGAGTTATGATGGTGCATTTTTTTATATTCATTCATCTTTGAAAAGCACTGTTCTAAGACAATTCCTCATCAAAGGCTGGACTAACCATTCCTCAGGTAAGTAAATGATTCAGGATGTTTAGTCTTCTAAAGAGACTGATTAATTGCTATCGAAGTGCATGCTGATCAGAGTTTTTTGGTACTTAGTCTAGTTCATAAACGTATTTGCTATTTTTACTCGAAACATGCATCATCTCCCTTGTTAAATAGTCTCCCCTGAAAAAAGAAGTTCGGTAACACTTACTAAGAAATAGCAACCATTCCCTACGCCAGGGTCTGTGAAAAGGCTAACCCTAGCCAAACTACACCCAAATATCCTTCCGAGGACTTGGACTCAGCCGAAAATACCTATTCCCTAACCCTAACCCTAACCCTAACCCTAACCCTAACCCTAACTACACCCAAATATCCTTCCGAGGACTTGGACTCAGCCGAAAATACCTATTCCCTAACCCTAACCCTAACCCTAACCCCAACACCCAACAGCCTAACATCTATAACACCTAACACCCTAACACCTATAACACCCAACACACTAACACCCAACACCCTAACACCTATAACACCCAACGTCCTAACCCTAACCCTAACCCTAACCCTAAACCCTAACCCTAACCCTTACACCCAACAGCCTAACATCTATAACACCTAACACCCTAACACCCAACACCCTAACACCTATAACACCCAACACCCTAACACCCAACACCCTAACACCTATAACACCCAACACCCTAACCCTAACCCCTAACCCTAACCCTAACACCCAACAGCCTAACATCTATAACACCTAACACCCTAACACCTATAACACCCAACACCCTAACACCCAACACCCTAACACCTATAACACCCAACACCCTAACCCTAACCCTAACTCCTGGTCTTTGCTTAACAAAAACAATATTCCACTTTACAACATATGTACATGACCTTAGATTGTTGCTGTCGGAAGGTTTTCTGACAGCTTTCTGACAGGAAGTATTAATAGTTTTGATACTGCATTTTTTTATATTCATTCATCTTAGAAAAACACTGTTCTAAGACAATTCCTCATCAGAGGCTGCACTAACCATTCCTCAGGTAAGAAAATGATTCAAGATGTTTAGTCTTCTAAAGAGACTGATTAATTGCTCTGGAAGTGCATGCTGATCAGAGTTTCTTGGTATTTAGTCTAATGCATAAACGTATTTACTACGTTTACTGGAAACATGCATCATCTCCCTTGTTAAATAGTCTCCCCTGATAAAAGAAGTTCGGTAACACTAACTAAAAATAGACACCATTCCCTACGCCAGGGTCTGTGAAAAGGCTAACCCTAGCCAAATTACACCCAAATATCCTTCCGATGTCTTTGTCTCAGCCGAAAATACCTATTCCCTAACCCAATACCTCTAACACCCAACACCCTAACCCTAACACTAACACCTAACACTCTAACACCCAACACCCTAACCCTAACACTAACACCTAACACCCTAACACCCAACACTAACACCTGTAACACCCTAACCCTAACACCCAAACACCTAACACCTCTAACACCCAACACCCTAACACTAACACCTAACACTCTAACACCCAACACCCTAACACTAACACCTAACACCTCTAACACCCTAACCCTAACCCTAACACCCAAACACCCTACATCTAACACCTCTAACACCCAACACCCTAACCCTAACCTACACAACCCAAAGCGTAATTGATAGGGCAAGACTGTAAGGTTATATTTATACATTTTCTGCAATGGGTCAACGCGAGAGTGACATAAAAATAGATCACGTAATTTTGAACCAATCAGAGACCACTCCGTGTTATGACGTATAAGCTGTGGGTGGAGCTCCGCATCTCTCATTCCGCATTTTATTTGTCATTTGCTTAAGAAACATGAATACGCCAAGGAATATTATTCTTGTACCAGTGGTCAATTTTTCAGCCCTGTAGAAGGTACTACATAATAATTGGCTACTTTGATTTGTTTTTGAGCCTTTGATTCATCTTGATTAGGACTCGGTTATCGACTGGGTCCGACCCCTTGCCATGTCTACCGACCTCATCGCGGTGCAAGGGTGAACATAGTTTAACTTAACTATGGCCAACGGGTAGACTATTTTCTAACATACACCCTAACTAACCCTAACCTTAGTTCCGATTGCACCGACACCTGCTCTTTCCTTAACAAAAAAACATATTCCACTTTACTACATATGTACATGACCCTAGATTGTTGCTGTCGGAAAATTGTCAGAAGTTTTCTGACAGCTTTCTGACACGAAGTATTCATAGAGTTATGATGGTGCATTTTTTTATATTCATTCATCTTTGAAAAGCACTGTTCTAAGACAATTCCTCATCAAAGGCTGGACTAACCATTCCTCAGGTAAGTAAATGATTCAGGATGTTTAGTCTTCTAAAGAGACTGATTAATTGCTATCGAAGTGCATGCTGATCAGAGTTTTTTGGTACTTAGTCTAATTCATAAACGTATTTGCTATTTTTACTCGAAACATGCATCATCTCCCTTGTTAAATAGTCTCCCCTGAAAAAAGAAGTTCGGTAACACTTACTAAGAAATAGCAACCATTCCCTACGCCAGGGTCTGTGAAAAGGCTAACCCTAGCCAAACTACACCCAAATATCCTTCCGAGGACTTGGACTCAGCCGAAAATACCTATTCCCTAACCCTAACCCTAACCCTAACCCTAACCCTAACCCTAACCCTAACCCTAACCCTAACCCTAACCCTAACCCTAACCCTAACCCTAACCCCTAACCCTAACCCTAACCCTAACCCTAACCCTAACCCTAACCCTAACCCTAACCCTAACCCTAACCCTGACTATTTTCTAACATACACCCTAACTAACCCTAACCTTAGTTCCGATTGCACCGACACCTGCTCTTTCCTTAACAAAAAAACATATTCCACTTTACTACATATGTACATGACCCTAGATTGTTGCTGTCGGAAAATTGTCAGAAGTTTTCTGACAGCTTTCTGACACGAAGTATTCATAGAGTTATGATGGTGCATTTTTTTATATTCATTCATCTTTGAAAAGCACTGTTCTAAGACAATTCCTCATCAAAGGCTGGACTAACCATTCCTCAGGTAAGTAAATGATTCAGGATGTTTAGTCTTCTAAAGAGACTGATTAATTGCTATCGAAGTGCATGCTGATCAGAGTTTTTTGGTACTTAGTCTAATTCATAAACGTATTTGCTATTTTTACTCGAAACATGCATCATCTCCCTTGTTAAATAGTCTCCCCTGAAAAAAGAAGTTCGGTAACACTTACTAAGAAATAGCAACCATTCCCTACGCCAGGGTCTGTGAAAAGGCTAACCCTAGCCAAACTACACCCAAATATCCTTCCGAGGACTTGGACTCAGCCGAAAATACCTATTCCCTAACCCTAACCCTAACCCTAACCCTAACCCTAACCCTAACTACACCCAAATATCCTTCCGAGGACTTGGACTCAGCCGAAAATACCTATTCCCTAACCCTAACCCTAACCCTAACCCCAACACCCAACAGCCTAACATCTATAACACCTAACACCCTAACACCTATAACACCCAACACACTAACACCCAACACCCTAACACCTATAACACCCAACGTCCTAACCCTAACCCTAACCCTAACCCTAAACCCTAACCCTAACCCTTACACCCAACAGCCTAACATCTATAACACCTAACACCCTAACACCCAACACCCTAACACCTATAACACCCAACACCCTAACACCCAACACCCTAACACCTATAACACCCAACACCCTAACCCTAACCCCTAACCCTAACCCTAACACCCAACAGCCTAACATCTATAACACCTAACACCCTAACACCTATAACACCCAACACCCTAACACCCAACACCCTAACACCTATAACACCCAACACCCTAACCCTAACCCTAACTCCTGGTCTTTGCTTAACAAAAACAATATTCCACTTTACAACATATGTACATGACCTTAGATTGTTGCTGTCGGAAGGTTTTCTGACAGCTTTCTGACAGGAAGTATTAATAGTTTTGATACTGCATTTTTTTATATTCATTCATCTTAGAAAAACACTGTTCTAAGACAATTCCTCATCAGAGGCTGCACTAACCATTCCTCAGGTAAGAAAATGATTCAAGATGTTTAGTCTTCTAAAGAGACTGATTAATTGCTCTGGAAGTGCATGCTGATCAGAGTTTCTTGGTATTTAGTCTAATGCATAAACGTATTTACTACGTTTACTGGAAACATGCATCATCTCCCTTGTTAAATAGTCTCCCCTGATAAAAGAAGTTCGGTAACACTAACTAAAAATAGACACCATTCCCTACGCCAGGGTCTGTGAAAAGGCTAACCCTAGCCAAATTACACCCAAATATCCTTCCGATGTCTTTGTCTCAGCCGAAAATACCTATTCCCTAACCCAATACCTCTAACACCCAACACCCTAACCCTAACACTAACACCTAACACTCTAACACCCAACACCCTAACCCTAACACTAACACCTAACACCCTAACACCCAACACTAACACCTGTAACACCCTAACCCTAACACCCAAACACCTAACACCTCTAACACCCAACACCCTAACACTAACACCTAACACTCTAACACCCAACACCCTAACACTAACACCTAACACCTCTAACACCCTAACCCTAACCCTAACACCCAAACACCCTACATCTAACACCTCTAACACCCAACACCCTAACCCTAACCTACACAACCCAAAGCGTAATTGATAGGGCAAGACTGTAAGGTTATATTTATACATTTTCTGCAATGGGTCAACGCGAGAGTGACATAAAAATAGATCACGTAATTTTGAACCAATCAGAGACCACTCCGTGTTATGACGTATAAGCTGTGGGTGGAGCTCCGCATCTCTCATTCCGCATTTTATTTGTCATTTGCTTAAGAAACATGAATACGCCAAGGAATATTATTCTTGTACCAGTGGTCAATTTTTCAGCCCTGTAGAAGGTACTACATAATAATTGGCTACTTTGATTTGTTTTTGAGCCTTTGATTCATCTTGATTAGGACTCGGTTATCGACTGGGTCCGACCCCTTGCCATGTCTACCGACCTCATCGCGGTGCAAGGGTGAACATAGTTTAACTTAACTATGGCCAACGGGTAGACTATTTTCTAACATACACCCTAACTAACCCTAACCTTAGTTCCGATTGCACCGACACCTGCTCTTTCCTTAACAAAAAAACATATTCCACTTTACTACATATGTACATGACCCTAGATTGTTGCTGTCGGAAAATTGTCAGAAGTTTTCTGACAGCTTTCTGACACGAAGTATTCATAGAGTTATGATGGTGCATTTTTTTATATTCATTCATCTTTGAAAAGCACTGTTCTAAGACAATTCCTCATCAAAGGCTGGACTAACCATTCCTCAGGTAAGTAAATGATTCAGGATGTTTAGTCTTCTAAAGAGACTGATTAATTGCTATCGAAGTGCATGCTGATCAGAGTTTTTTGGTACTTAGTCTAATTCATAAACGTATTTGCTATTTTTACTCGAAACATGCATCATCTCCCTTGTTAAATAGTCTCCCCTGAAAAAAGAAGTTCGGTAACACTTACTAAGAAATAGCAACCATTCCCTACGCCAGGGTCTGTGAAAAGGCTAACCCTAGCCAAACTACACCCAAATATCCTTCCGAGGACTTGGACTCAGCCGAAAATACCTATTCCCTAACCCTAACCCTAACCCTAACCCTAACCCTAACCCTAACTACACCCAAATATCCTTCCGAGGACTTGGACTCAGCCGAAAATACCTATTCCCTAACCCTAACCCTAACCCTAACCCCAACACCCAACAGCCTAACATCTATAACACCTAACACCCTAACACCTATAACACCCAACACACTAACACCCAACACCCTAACACCTATAACACCCAACGTCCTAACCCTAACCCTAACCCTAACCCTAAACCCTAACCCTAACCCTTACACCCAACAGCCTAACATCTATAACACCTAACACCCTAACACCCAACACCCTAACACCTATAACACCCAACACCCTAACACCCAACACCCTAACACCTATAACACCCAACACCCTAACCCTAACCCCTAACCCTAACCCTAACACCCAACAGCCTAACATCTATAACACCTAACACCCTAACACCTATAACACCCAACACCCTAACACCCAACACCCTAACACCTATAACACCCAACACCCTAACCCTAACCCTAACTCCTGGTCTTTGCTTAACAAAAACAATATTCCACTTTACAACATATGTACATGACCTTAGATTGTTGCTGTCGGAAGGTTTTCTGACAGCTTTCTGACAGGAAGTATTAATAGTTTTGATACTGCATTTTTTTATATTCATTCATCTTAGAAAAACACTGTTCTAAGACAATTCCTCATCAGAGGCTGCACTAACCATTCCTCAGGTAAGAAAATGATTCAAGATGTTTAGTCTTCTAAAGAGACTGATTAATTGCTCTGGAAGTGCATGCTGATCAGAGTTTCTTGGTATTTAGTCTAATGCATAAACGTATTTACTACGTTTACTGGAAACATGCATCATCTCCCTTGTTAAATAGTCTCCCCTGATAAAAGAAGTTCGGTAACACTAACTAAAAATAGACACCATTCCCTACGCCAGGGTCTGTGAAAAGGCTAACCCTAGCCAAATTACACCCAAATATCCTTCCGATGTCTTTGTCTCAGCCGAAAATACCTATTCCCTAACCCAATACCTCTAACACCCAACACCCTAACCCTAACACTAACACCTAACACTCTAACACCCAACACCCTAACCCTAACACTAACACCTAACACCCTAACACCCAACACTAACACCTGTAACACCCTAACCCTAACACCCAAACACCTAACACCTCTAACACCCAACACCCTAACACTAACACCTAACACTCTAACACCCAACACCCTAACACTAACACCTAACACCTCTAACACCCTAACCCTAACCCTAACACCCAAACACCCTACATCTAACACCTCTAACACCCAACACCCTAACCCTAACCTACACAACCCAAAGCGTAATTGATAGGGCAAGACTGTAAGGTTATATTTATACATTTTCTGCAATGGGTCAACGCGAGAGTGACATAAAAATAGATCACGTAATTTTGAACCAATCAGAGACCACTCCGTGTTATGACGTATAAGCTGTGGGTGGAGCTCCGCATCTCTCATTCCGCATTTTATTTGTCATTTGCTTAAGAAACATGAATACGCCAAGGAATATTATTCTTGTACCAGTGGTCAATTTTTCAGCCCTGTAGAAGGTACTACATAATAATTGGCTACTTTGATTTGTTTTTGAGCCTTTGATTCATCTTGATTAGGACTCGGTTATCGACTGGGTCCGACCCCTTGCCATGTCTACCGACCTCATCGCGGTGCAAGGGTGAACATAGTTTAACTTAACTATGGCCAACGGGTAGACTATTTTCTAACATACACCCTAACTAACCCTAACCTTAGTTCCGATTGCACCGACACCTGCTCTTTCCTTAACAAAAAAACATATTCCACTTTACTACATATGTACATGACCCTAGATTGTTGCTGTCGGAAAATTGTCAGAAGTTTTCTGACAGCTTTCTGACACGAAGTATTCATAGAGTTATGATGGTGCATTTTTTTATATTCATTCATCTTTGAAAAGCACTGTTCTAAGACAATTCCTCATCAAAGGCTGGACTAACCATTCCTCAGGTAAGTAAATGATTCAGGATGTTTAGTCTTCTAAAGAGACTGATTAATTGCTATCGAAGTGCATGCTGATCAGAGTTTTTTGGTACTTAGTCTAATTCATAAACGTATTTGCTATTTTTACTCGAAACATGCATCATCTCCCTTGTTAAATAGTCTCCCCTGAAAAAAGAAGTTCGGTAACACTTACTAAGAAATAGCAACCATTCCCTACGCCAGGGTCTGTGAAAAGGCTAACCCTAGCCAAACTACACCCAAATATCCTTCCGAGGACTTGGACTCAGCCGAAAATACCTATTCCCTAACCCTAACCCTAACCCTAACCCTAACCCTAACCCTAACCCTAACCCTAACCCTAACCCTAACCCTAACCCTAACCCTAACCCTAACCCTAACCCTAACCCTAACCCTAACCCTAACCCTAACCCTAACCCTAACCCTAACCCTAACCCTAACCCTAACCCTGACTATTTTCTAACATACACCCTAACTAACCCTAACCTTAGTTCCGATTGCACCGACACCTGCTCTTTCCTTAACAAAAAAACATATTCCACTTTACTACATATGTACATGACCCTAGATTGTTGCTGTCGGAAAATTGTCAGAAGTTTTCTGACAGCTTTCTGACACGAAGTATTCATAGAGTTATGATGGTGCATTTTTTTATATTCATTCATCTTTGAAAAGCACTGTTCTAAGACAATTCCTCATCAAAGGCTGGACTAACCATTCCTCAGGTAAGTAAATGATTCAGGATGTTTAGTCTTCTAAAGAGACTGATTAATTGCTATCGAAGTGCATGCTGATCAGAGTTTTTTGGTACTTAGTCTAATTCATAAACGTATTTGCTATTTTTACTCGAAACATGCATCATCTCCCTTGTTAAATAGTCTCCCCTGAAAAAAGAAGTTCGGTAACACTTACTAAGAAATAGCAACCATTCCCTACGCCAGGGTCTGTGAAAAGGCTAACCCTAGCCAAACTACACCCAAATATCCTTCCGAGGACTTGGACTCAGCCGAAAATACCTATTCCCTAACCCTAACCCTAACCCTAACCCTAACCCTAACCCTAACTACACCCAAATATCCTTCCGAGGACTTGGACTCAGCCGAAAATACCTATTCCCTAACCCTAACCCTAACCCTAACCCCAACACCCAACAGCCTAACATCTATAACACCTAACACCCTAACACCTATAACACCCAACACACTAACACCCAACACCCTAACACCTATAACACCCAACGTCCTAACCCTAACCCTAACCCTAACCCTAAACCCTAACCCTAACCCTTACACCCAACAGCCTAACATCTATAACACCTAACACCCTAACACCCAACACCCTAACACCTATAACACCCAACACCCTAACACCCAACACCCTAACACCTATAACACCCAACACCCTAACCCTAACCCCTAACCCTAACCCTAACACCCAACAGCCTAACATCTATAACACCTAACACCCTAACACCTATAACACCCAACACCCTAACACCCAACACCCTAACACCTATAACACCCAACACCCTAACCCTAACCCTAACTCCTGGTCTTTGCTTAACAAAAACAATATTCCACTTTACAACATATGTACATGACCTTAGATTGTTGCTGTCGGAAGGTTTTCTGACAGCTTTCTGACAGGAAGTATTAATAGTTTTGATACTGCATTTTTTTATATTCATTCATCTTAGAAAAACACTGTTCTAAGACAATTCCTCATCAGAGGCTGCACTAACCATTCCTCAGGTAAGAAAATGATTCAAGATGTTTAGTCTTCTAAAGAGACTGATTAATTGCTCTGGAAGTGCATGCTGATCAGAGTTTCTTGGTATTTAGTCTAATGCATAAACGTATTTACTACGTTTACTGGAAACATGCATCATCTCCCTTGTTAAATAGTCTCCCCTGATAAAAGAAGTTCGGTAACACTAACTAAAAATAGACACCATTCCCTACGCCAGGGTCTGTGAAAAGGCTAACCCTAGCCAAATTACACCCAAATATCCTTCCGATGTCTTTGTCTCAGCCGAAAATACCTATTCCCTAACCCAATACCTCTAACACCCAACACCCTAACCCTAACACTAACACCTAACACTCTAACACCCAACACCCTAACCCTAACACTAACACCTAACACCCTAACACCCAACACTAACACCTGTAACACCCTAACCCTAACACCCAAACACCTAACACCTCTAACACCCAACACCCTAACACTAACACCTAACACTCTAACACCCAACACCCTAACACTAACACCTAACACCTCTAACACCCTAACCCTAACCCTAACACCCAAACACCCTACATCTAACACCTCTAACACCCAACACCCTAACCCTAACCTACACAACCCAAAGCGTAATTGATAGGGCAAGACTGTAAGGTTATATTTATACATTTTCTGCAATGGGTCAACGCGAGAGTGACATAAAAATAGATCACGTAATTTTGAACCAATCAGAGACCACTCCGTGTTATGACGTATAAGCTGTGGGTGGAGCTCCGCATCTCTCATTCCGCATTTTATTTGTCATTTGCTTAAGAAACATGAATACGCCAAGGAATATTATTCTTGTACCAGTGGTCAATTTTTCAGCCCTGTAGAAGGTACTACATAATAATTGGCTACTTTGATTTGTTTTTGAGCCTTTGATTCATCTTGATTAGGACTCGGTTATCGACTGGGTCCGACCCCTTGCCATGTCTACCGACCTCATCGCGGTGCAAGGGTGAACATAGTTTAACTTAACTATGGCCAACGGGTAGACTATTTTCTAACATACACCCTAACTAACCCTAACCTTAGTTCCGATTGCACCGACACCTGCTCTTTCCTTAACAAAAAAACATATTCCACTTTACTACATAT